>CAXKVX010001980.1:0-66740 GCA_964058865.1 Eleocharis quinqueflora | reverse complement strand
CGAATAGAGTGAGATTCAGATCGAATCGGATCAAACGAATTTTTCGATTCGGGTAAAGCCACAAGAACTTCTAAGCGCAAAACCACTCTCCGAATTGAAACACTCGACCACTCCCAAATTAGTAATGTCATTTTTTTTGTTATTTCTAACATGTTTAGGATGTGTGTTCTTTTGTTTCTTTTTTAGCTGGATTATGCGGAAGAAAAATTACAGAGCTTTGATATGGTCCGACATTTGATAGACCTTAAAATGTTGTTCCGCATATATACTGAAGTAAAACTCATTTGTCTTATTTTCAGCTCATTATAATTATTTATTTTTTTATTTGTTTAATGAAAAATTTAATAGGTATTTTGCCTACTGCCTAAAAAAAAAAGAGGTTAAACTCATTTTGGATTTAATTTGACAATTTTATTTTTTAAATAACATGATTTTAACAATCATATTTATATTTATTTTTTATTATTAATATTTTCATATAAAATCAATTTAACTTTGAATATATAGAGCCACCCATATATACATTTCCTGAATCTGTACCTAAACTTCAGAAGCGTCTGAATCTGCTGTTATTTCGAGACGATAACTAGACTCTGTTATTCCGCTCGAGATCGTCCGATTCGCACCGAACAGTTTGGATCGGTCTCTCTCTCCCGAGTCTCTCTCCTCGATCTCTCTATTCCATCCGATCATTTATTTCGAATTTGATGATTCAAATGAAAATAACAGTCCTGTGAGTCTTGTTATCCCTGTTAGGAATAACACCATATATGAATTCAACTAACCCCTCACTCCGTTCGAAGGAGTGCTTGTTTCTTTGTAACCGCTCCTTAATCACTGCATCTAAAACCGGGTGTGTATGGGTGGTGGAGGTGGGTCTTTACCTTCTTTATTTTTTTCATTTTGCTGTAAAATATTTCCAAAGTAGCTGAATGAAAACTTAGCGCCCAGAATGATATTGATGAAAAAAAAAAAGACCGTTGTTTTGCTACAAGGAAACTACAGTTTGTAAGTGACCTACATGGCTGCATTAAGTCATTAACATGTAAGTAGAATGTATTGAATTGAGATGGTAAAATTCAATAAATAAAGTTTGAATTACGTGTTATATAATTAATATATCAAGTATTGTCATTAATATTACGTGGAGTAATATAAGATATGTCATAACTGTATCTAATTATGAAATGACATAATACGTATTTCGCTAAATTTTAGATACAAATGCATATAGAATTAAAGTGAATTAATTATAATTATTGATGGACTAATTATGATATTTAACTAATACTAGTGTTAATGAAAAGTTAAATATTGTTTGGGATAAATACAATCAAATTGAATCAAAGCTCAAGCAAAATAGCCCAATCAGCAAGTGTCTTGCGGTTCCAGAAGAATATGATATATTTGGCAAGAAATCTGCAATTTTCGGCCCAAGTCATTTGCGGCTGCAAATGACCCTTCATTACGGCCGCAAATGACCCTTCAATTGCTGCCGCAAACAATGAGATCGAAAGGCAAAATTAATTTTCTGCCTTATTTTGCTCATATCTTTCTGACTTGTGCTCCAAATAATACCAAATTTTGTGTGCATGTTTACAGCAGTAAATCACACATTTTGGAAAGGATTTGGAGACAATTTGGATATCAAATATTTTATAAAATATTTATTATTAATGATTGTATCTCTCCAAGATACGTTATCACTAGTATTTAAGCTAGGTCTCCAAGCAATAACGGTGTGTTAGGTACACATGTGTTGTGCTTAGTCTCTCCTCTATCCTCTCCATTAAAGATACTTACTACTTGATTGATTCGTGATCTTAGAAGAAAAGAAAGAGCATCGGTATTTGCTTGGAAGGATCCGCTAGCGACCATACTGAAGTGTTGTTAAATCGTGTTCAACGACTTTTTGAACTTGCTTGAGTGGCAAAAGACGGGAGGTCGTAGAGATGGATAGTAAGTTCTCGCTAATGCTCTCTTGTTTATCTTAAATTATCGCACGGAGTTTCAATTTGCAATTGATTAAATTAGATCTCGGTTTTTGGCTCTTTCTTAATTGAAATTGCACCAACAATTGATATCAGAGCCACATCCATGTCAATATTTAAGATATTTTTCTAGAAATATAATGAATTTTCATTATTGCAAAAGATTTTTTGCTTTCTTGTATTTATTATTTGATTATCTTAAATGTTCTTCAATCAAAATTTTGTATTTTATCAAATTCCTCGTCTTTTATGCAATTTGAATAGATATTATTCAAGATTTTGAGTCGGTATTGTTTAAAATAATTATTTGTACAAATGAAGTTGAAATTTTGAAAGATGTGCAACAATTTAGGACTTAAAATTCGAAACAGAGAATTTCAGGATTGTATTGCGGCGGCAAGACCCCTCTTTGCGGCCGCAAGGCTTAATTATTTACTATTTTGCGAGCTGCAAAATTAAATTTGAACTGACAAGTGTCTTTCGACCACAAGGACCAATTTTGCAGCCGCAAGAGAATTAAATTGTATTATGTTTTGCTAGCTGCAAACCATAATTGAGCTGACAGGAACTGTTTGCGACCGCAAAACATTTCTCTTGCGACCGCAAGATGTCATGAAAATTGGCACAAAACACTGAACTGACAGGGAACTTGCTTGCGACCACAAGCCCAATTTTTTGCGGCCGCAAGACATGCAATTTGTGTCATTTTTTCAGAATTTCCAAATTTAGATATTTTGAATTGTGTATTTATACATAAAATCAAAAATTAGTGTCAAATCTGGATTTTAGGAGTAGCTATAGTAATTATATTTAGGTTATATATAACTATAACTAATATAGTTAGTAATGTAATACTATATTTATCTTAATTAAGTATAAAATTTGGCTATTATCTATAATGGGTTAGACACGTAAGCAGCAAAAACTTTTTAAAAGTTCTGCTGTTCTACGACGGATATTATTAAAGAAATAGTGTAATTTAAAGTATATATTACATCAGGTATTAAGTCATATCAAGTCATAAAGGCGCTGGTGAGTAAAAAATTAGTAAATCTTTCACGTCGGATATTAAATATAAAAGTGATGTATATTGACTGAAAAAAAGCGAAGTGTGCCTCCTATATCTATGACAACTTTTAACTTATCATTTGCATCCTTCTATTTACAACAGAAGATAACCGATATATTAGCCTCCAAAATCTGACGTGTAAATCATTTTTCCCGTAGTGAAGGTTCAGCAATGTTGACTTAAGAAGGATTTTTTGTGTCATCATCATATCGATAGTAGCATTCCTCAGCATTGTCATCCATTTTGGTGCATATTTGACACTTGGAAGCATAACCTCGGCCACCTTGATTAGTAACTCACACTCGAGATCCTTTGTCACGATTCCCTTGAGAATTATTACGGCCTCTACGTCTTCCACTCATGTAGCGAGAATTCCTGTTTCTAGAAAATTGCTGGGACAAATATGTTGAAGCAAGAGATTGTTGAGTTTGAATAGGCAAAGAATTAACTAAAGCTAGAATTAAAGCCTCTAGTGGGTTGCCAGGCTGAGATGTTTGATGTACCATATTAGCTTGCGGTTGGCCCAATATAGAGGTAGGGTTGCGGATCAAATGAGAGTATAATACGGGTTCTTTTGTCATATCAGATCCAAACCCATTTAAACCCAAAGTCAGATATGTTTGAGAAAAAGGGAAAATTTGAAATCGAGCTAGATATTGCATCAAAGGCGAGCTTCGTAAGTGAGAAGATGGCCGCGAAGATCGACCAAATTGATAGTCTGGAATTGCGATGTCAGCACCGTGACCAATGGATTATACTCAACCTCGAGGCCAACAAGTGCACAAAGTACTATGTCTTGATCAGAAACCTCCTGACCAATGGAACGAAGATAATCGGCTATTCCCTTGAGCTTGTTGAGAAAATCAGTGTAGGAAAGGTTGCCTTTCTGCATCGATTGCATTTGTAGTCTAAGATCTAGAACCCGATCTTGAGAACCAGATGAGAGATCAAAGGATGATTCACGTGCGACAGCTTGAGAAAGAACAGAAGAGGAATGTGTAGATAGAAGCCAGGCAAGAAGAAGTTGATTTAGTTTCAGCCAATGATCGCGAAGTGGATTGGGGACCGCGAAATCAGTGTTGTCAGGTGGATGATCAGGCGGCGGAGAGCTTGAACCATCAAGAAAAAGCATCAATCTATGGCCACGAACAACATGTAAGATCTGTGACCTCCATAAGAGAAAATTGGAATCATCAAGCTTGGTCTGAGATGAGTAATGGAGGTGAATGTGATTTGTGACAGAAGAGAATGCTGAATCGAGGCCAGAACAGTTACTGCCAGTTTGGGGAATTATGGGATGAGTTTTGCTGGATGTAGACATTTTCTTGAAAAATCTTGGTGAAAGCTGATAATCGAATCTAGGTGAGACAGAAACAACTCAAGAACGGCGATGTAGATAAAATCTGGTAAATCTTATCGGTGATCTAATCTGGTACGTGCAAAATCTGGTACAAGTAGAACTGGTACGAGCAGATCTGGTATGAGCTGATACAAAGATTTCTTGCACTTGCCTAAAAGAATCTTGGAGCATGCATTAAATGCTCTGATATCATGATATATTTAGAGAGAGAGGAAAAGAGAGAGCAAGATGAGAATAGAATGAAACAATTTGTAAAATGAAATGATTTCTTATTATTCCTTTTTACATATACAGATAGGCTATACATAACAAATAGAATAACTGTAGAGGGTTACATGTAACAGCTCTAGGAGCTAATTGTACACCACTAATCTATTACTGGTCTTTTCCTATATATTCTCTAACAGACGATACTCACTCTGACCAGTCCCCACGCCAACATCACTTCACTTCATTTCCTTCGAGTTTCGACCTCGGTTATTCTCCCCATTTTCACCTCGCACACAGTCATTTGTTGAAGAAAAACTTTGGAGTATCCGAGTATGTATTCTTCTAGTATCTAACTGCAAGAAGTATTTACATTTCTATAATGATGGCAAAGGAGATTTGTTTGCTAAATGCAATCACTATATATTGAGCATTATCCTGGTAAGAGCTAAACAAATAAATGACAGAAAAATATCAGAATGATTAAGAGCTTAACACTGCACAATTACCCAGCTTCTTTTTTATAATTAAATCTATTTAGTTAATTAACAGGTTTGAACTAACAGTTCAAACAAAATTAACTTAGTTAATGAAGCCTTAATCTTTGTCAAAAGGCAAATTGATCCTATGATTGGGAGTAGTTGATCAACATATTTTGTAAAACTACAAAAAAAGACAGATTTCTATCAATTATCAAATAAGTGTCAGCTATACATGGATGCAGCAGCCTCATTTCTATTTTCTTTAACAACTTCAGTATTTGTTCTCCCACCCCCAACACCCCTATACATGGTTCTCCTTCAAAATTCATTAGTCGACCTCATATAGTTAACCTATTCTAATAATAACAAAAAAAAATTATGAAGTTGAAGAAATAGAAGCCCTTATTGCCTCTAATTCAGAGGGATCAGCATTAACAGGTGAAGGAGACAGCTCTGGTACCGGCTCCTCAACCATCTCTCTCAACCTAACCAAACATCTACAAGCCAAAATCGCTTTCGAATCGTAATCCTTCATTGCTCTTGCATGAAGGCACTTTGCTGCCTTGAAAGACTTCTCCTTCAGCTCCTCTGACATCGTGGGGCCCAAGATACAGTGACTCAAGACCTTCAACACAGATTGGAATAGGTCCCATGGAAGTGGCACCTGACGACATTTTTCATCTTTTTGTTTCTCCTTACCCTCCTCTCGGATCTCTCCTTCTCTGCTTGGCTCGGCACTCGACGAACCGTCCTTGCCTGCCCAAGCAATGCAAAATTCACAAAACTCAATCTTGGAATAGACCGGCATGAGAGAGATGCTGTTGTAGTACAGATTAAGTGCCACGCCAACGATTAAGCCCCGCTTTGTAGCATGCACGGTGTTATATTGCTCTAATGTCGGTGAGAGCACAACCTCGATCGGTTCATGTTCTGTAGCCACACCCTTCCCTTTACCAGTGCTCTTCGCCGGCTCGACCTTACCTGACTCATTTGTGCCTGATATGCGCATGGTAGGAATCATGATGGTACAAGGCTCGCCTCCACGGATCACCATCTCACGGCAATAGAGAGCGAGAAACACCGCCTCGAAGCCGGAAAGTGTTTCTCTGGAGGAGATGGTACGACATAGGTACACACCAGCGAGCGTAGGGATGTAACTCATGACGACAAGTTGTAGGTCAGAAATATTGGATTGGAACGTGTCGTAGAGCCACCGACATAAGTCATCGGTGCCTGAGCCAGAGTTGGTGAGGCGAAGGCGACGCATGATTTCTTGATAGACAGTTTCATTATGAAGGAGAGACAAAGCTGGGTTGTCAGAGTATTCACCGGAGTCAGCAATGGGGCCTAGGATCAGAGAAAGGGAGTCGACAACTGGCTTGGCCCGTGAGACGGTGTGCTGGAGCAAGGGCTTGGATGATGATTCATGTGTAGCCATTTTTTGGGGATCCGAAGGAAAAATTCTGAGAATTCGATCGACACATTAAGAGAGAGCGAAAGAAAGATGTTGATCAGAAAGAGAGAGGAATGATGGTGTAAATTTGGAGAAGAAAGATTGATGCGTTGTTGTTACTTTTCCAATTTTAGCGGGAGATATATCAATATTAATTCTCTATATATAGATGGCATCCATGACAAATTAATGCATTTCTTGATATGTAAATATTTAATTACATCTGCATTTATGTGCTGATTTAATCTAACTTCAATAGACTATATCAAATTTTGTTTCTTTAAGAATTATTTGTAGAATATTACCACTACTCTTGTTAATCAAACCATACTTTGATATCAAAATTTAATTTTTTTTGGACAAATTAAGAATATATAAACATATTAGCTATGTTTCAGCGAAAATTTTCTCTCTTTTTTTTTCATGTTTGCGTCTCAATTAGTTGAACAGCGTGTTTTATTGAATTACACATTTGCCTATCTTTAGAAATTATTAGAGAATTAGTAAGACGTATTTGTTTTCTTTTGTAAATTTAACGTGTTCTCTTTGTCATTATCAAATTTTCAAAGGTGATTTTACAGTCCTTTGGTTTTTTTGTAAATTTAGCGTGTTTTCTTTGTCATTATTAAATATATGAAGAGTGAGCAAGACTATGGTAATATGCACAGGATATAAAATCTCATCCTATGTAATTTCTGACAATCGGATCATTGTCAAGATTTGTGTCAAAATTAAAAAGAAAGCAGAATAGTTAAGGACACCAAAATCGAGAGGAGGGAGTTAAAGTGACTTTTTAAAATTTTGGCACAAATTTTGACAACGACCCGGTAATCAGAAATTGCATAGGATGAAAGAGTGTGTTCTATAAATATTACCATAGTCTTGCTATATATAGAGAGAGAGGGGGGGCTAGGGTGCTCTATGGAGCACCAAACCTGTAAAACCCATCATTTTTGACAATTATTTTAATAAATAATTATCTTGTTAATTGTAAATTTATCATTAACTAAAGTATTAACTTAGAGAAATACATAAAATTTGAAAATTTTATTTTCATTTGGTAATTTACAAATTTTCGATTGATAAAGAAGAAGAAAATTTATTAATAAGTCCTCACTTATAAAGGGATAAGTAATTAAAAATAACATAATGTACCTATAAAACTAAAACAAAATAATAATTATCAAATAAATAACAAGTTTTATGCATAACAAAAGCATTACTAATTAATTTAGAAAGTCTATGGACCTTGAAACGAGTCAAAGTAACTCTCTTATTTCTAAATACAACTTGCAACACGATTGACCACTCAAACCGCACCACTATAAGCTCCAAAATTCCTTACAAACCATTCGGACCAAGCAAACCATATCTAGCGAGTTAATGGAGGATGAGAATTGCCTCTACAACAAGTTACCCCGCGTATGGCCGCACCACTAGCGTTGTAGAAGCACTCAAACCCCACTAATTCCTCCATAAATGTGCATGTGACCATCACCATTTGTGTGGTGGGTGAAGTGACCCGTTCGGACTTAGAGGAAGTAAATAGCATGAGGACATGCATGGAAGTCGCCACAGAAGATCATGGAAGAGGATGACAACATCCACTTTTTTCTTTCTTCCTCTCTTCACGTGGCTCCCTCTCTTTATTCCATTTTCCTTTTCTTCTTCTCTTTTCCACTTCTCCCTTCCTGTGTGTTCGCTGCAGCCGGCCCAAACAGAAAAAAAAAGGGGGAAAGAAAATGGGGAGAACCTCATTAAATTTGTTCCACCATCTATACCTCAGTCGGATACCCCAGAACCTCGCGCGTCGCTTCCCTGCGCGAGACAACCGCCGGTGCTGCGACATGTGCGCCCCCTCTCACCGCACACACACATACTCCTTGCCATCTCCACCGGCCTTTCCTCTCACTCGCTGTACTCGAACCAGAGAAGAAGCAAACGGGGGTTTCGCCCCACTTCGTGGTCGCCTCGAACTTTTTCAACTAACCCGAACTCTTCCCCGTTGATCCGACACCGTTGGATGTTCACCGTGCGAAGCCGCTGCCATCCTTGCACCTCTCTCTCAAATCTGGTACGTGCTCGTTCCCCCTTTTAACAAAAATCTTGGTTAGACATCGAAGCTTCGTTTCTTGCTGTAAAATGGTACGAATGCCATAATACGATGTAAATAACAAAATAAAACTCAGAAATTGCTTGTACCACTTTGTACCAGCAAGATCTCCATGCTGGTACGGGTCTGGTATTGGTCCAGATGCGATTTCAGCAAAAATCGGGGACCAAACAGCAAGATTTTGGATTTTGACAGCCTCCAGGGGCGTTTTTATAAAGAAACTGCTTCCTGTAAATTTTCTGGGGGCGTTTCTGTGAACTTTTCTGAAAACTGGGTCCTTTAAGGGCATGTTTACGAATAAAACTGAGTATTCTTAAAACTGGATCCTTGCTAGGGACTAATTTGTAAATAAAAATTAAAACTGTTTCGAAAACAGTCCCTGAGCAGGGACTGTTTTGCGACAACATTGCAAAAGTTGGAAAAAGAACCTATTTAAATGGAAATTACATGAAAACGATCGTAGTAAAATGTCGAAAATTATGGGACCAATTTGGTAACAATAAAAATAGGTTAAATAAGCATTTTAATAGTCAAATAGATTTTAGTGAAGTAAATATACAAATAAATATATAAATATATGAGAAATGCTATGGTGCACCATGATGCCAAAAGAATTATGGCACTAGAAAAACTGAACCATTAGATGAGTAACCCCTGCTTTAAGATTCGTACTTTTTAAAAGTACTATATATGACCAATCCTGAACTGTGGACCTAGAAAACTTGAAAACTGAAAGTCAGTATACCAACTAAACCAGATTTCCTGAGAGAATTAATCTAGTTAAACTTTTGAACAAATACTCAAGAAATTTTTAAATATTTTTACGAGATACCGGAGCCGAATCTCAGCCGAGTTAGAAACTTCTTATGAACGACTGGCGCAATACCGCTAGAAGTTCAATCTATCTAGAAGCTCTAAAGGCAACCGAGACGATTGAAGAACCCGCAAGCGGCTTTCTGAAACCAGCCGAATTTGCGAAAGGAGCCACAACAGCATTGATTAAGCAGAATAATACAATAATCCAGCTGCTGGTCAAAATCAAGGAAGATCTCGAAGATTGCAAAACCACAATCAGGAGACTAGAGGCGGCGAAAACCAAAGTCCCTGAAACAGAAGATCTTACACAATCTATAAACGAACTCCAAAAAGGCTTACATAAACTTAGCCTTGGAGAACCCAGTGAGAAAAAGATCAAGAAGCCAACCGGCCAGTTCTTTGTATTTAAAAATCCAAAAGAAATATTTGACTCAGTCAAAAACCAAAAATGAGTCAAACAAGAACTGAAACGGTGAGTAGACCAAGCATATCTGGTAGAGAAAATAGCCAAAACCCTACAATCGAAGACCAGATAAGAGGCTACAGGCTAGGAAGCCGCATAGCGTTTGAGGCACAGAGAAGAATGCCAGGAAGAAGGCATTACAGAAGAAGTCTGGAGTCCCAACTAAATCCAGACGTTGAGCTCAACCATTCACAGTACAGAAGGGCTCAACAAGTTCCAGCTGAGACCTTATACCAGGCTGGATGGTCTGAACGAAATCATCGAGTATACCAACACTACTCGGATGAAAGAGTATTAGTTACAGATGGAGCTCAGGTGGAGCTACCATTTATCTCGCAACAAAGCTACAACCAGTTGGTACAAGAAGGGTTGCAGCATCTGCATATAGGTCTTGTGATGATAAGACTATATGCACTCCATAGGAGAAACGCTGGGGTAAACGCCCTAGTAGTTTTAAGAGACACAAGATGGTCTGATGATCGGGCCATAATCAGTTCTATGGAAATAGACCTGACAGGCGGTACGCAACTGGCGTATACAGCGCCAGACATGACCTTAAGTGTTCATGATTTCAACAACCACATCCAAGTCGTTATACAGACTCATGGCTACGATGGTTGGCAAGGAGGAGAGAGTAATTTACTGCTCTCAAGGTCGTTGATAGGAAGACTATCAAATACAAGCCACACAAACTTCAGATACAATGTGGAGAGAGTGGCAGAACACCTGGCAAGTAGAGGGATTCGAGCAATTCCAGGCCAGATGAGGTCAACTGAGGAGCTAAGAGGCAGGCAATGGATAATACGGCCAGCAACAGCACCAGCCGTACAGAATCCTCAGACAGCAAGGATAAGGACCAGAACTGATGGGTCCTTGGCAGTAAGATTTGGCGGCTATTCAGCAACCGCGCCACCAGAAGAAGTGATAGTAGGCCAAGCTGATGAAGAGTTACTAGGTGAGGAATCAGTCCTAATGATGTTTTGTGACTGGCACGAGTCACAGGATGAAGATGAAGATAATGATGAACTCGAGATGTTGCAATTATTGGCAGCATTACCGAGAGAAAAGCAATCGGCTGAAGAAGATGCCGGACCAATCTGGGACGAATACAACGATTCCAGTGAAGAAGAATGGGTAAACCCATTCTCTCAGAAGGATGAAAGAGAGGAGGTCAAAATCGAAACCATTCTAGCAGCGATGGAATATCCATTGCTCAAAAACCTTGATTCGAAAATTGAAACAATCCTTTCAACCCAATCCACAGCAACTGGACCTAGCAGACCGCGAGAACCAATGATGGGACCCCCAATGTACCCACCAGGGAGTCTAAGACAAAACCATCAACAACTCGATGTCCCAGAAATAAGAGCTAGAGTTAATAGATTCAAAGGAGGGTTTGCACAACAAAACAACGAAAGGTTCAACCTTCCTTCAGCGCAAGCAAACCAAGGCGCTATGCTCGTATTGCCTGAGGATATAGGGCAGTACAGTGATGTGATTTCCAGATGGGAGTCAATCATTCTAAACCTTGTAAATGAAAGAAACTGGGCTGATAACAAAAGCAAGGTCATTTACATTGAGAATCTACTGGGAGAAGTAGAGAAAAAGACGTGGATACAATGGCGAATGGCGTATCCCCAAGAATATGAAGAATTGGTGAATATTGCCGATGATCCACAGAATGTTATTTCCCAGGTTAGAAGGATAATCCTACTTGAGGACCCTTACCAGGGTTCGACAGTAGAGCAAGATCAAGCATACAATGATCTTGAGAGATTAGCATGCAATAACATGAAGGACCTGTTTGACTACATGAATGATTATAAGGTCCTAGCAGCCAAGTCCGGACGTATGTATGTCAGTCCTGAGCTCTCTGAGAAATTTTTCAGAAAGATGCCCCCTCTAATCGGAAAAGAATTAGAAAGAGCGTACATGGAGAAGTACCCGGGGAGCACTGTCGGAGTACTACCAAGAATTAACTTTTCATACCAGTACCTGGCAGAATCATGCAAGAGAGCAGCGCTACAAAGAAGTTTGAAAGATCTATCCTTTTGTAGCAAAATCCCAATTCCAGGCTACTACCAGAAGAATAAGAAATATGGGATCAGAAAAGCAAAAACCTATCGCGGAAAACCACATGAATCTCACATAAGAGTATTCAAGAGAAAGAACGCGGACAAGGTGAGAAAATGCAAATGCTTTATTTGTGGTGAAGAAGGCCACTTCGCTAGAGACTGCAGAAGAAAACAAGGTAACATTGCAAGGGCTGCAATTGTTGAGAACCTTGACCTAGATGATGACTGGGATATCTTGTCTGTTGACCAAAACGAACCGGATAGTGACGCTATATGCTCACTTTCGGAGGGTGAGGTTGGCAACGCAAGAACAATTATCATGGAACTTGGAGATACACCTTTTGAATCAATCTTTATGCTCCAAGAAGAAACGCTATCATGGCGAAAGCAACCAAACCTACCTACTGAAATGAGGAATTGTGAACATTCATGGGAGGATAATGGTGAAATACCACGAGGTTGCGAAAGGTGTAACTGTTGTCTAGAAACGACGAACATCAAAATGAGGGCGCACTGTGCAAAATGCAAGATGACTGTGTGTCCCATGTGTTCAAGGTTTGTATTGGGAAGAAAAATCATGATAAGAATACAAAATCTAAGTCCTTATGATAGCAAGGATGAGCTTATCAATGAGCTTTTAAGCTATATCCAGTATCTCCTAGCCGAAAACGCAAGATTGAAGGATCAATTGTTGGAGAATGAGCTAGTAGCAGACATGACCAAGATGGATATAAAAGGCAAGCGTAAGGTGGTGGGAGAAGTAGAAGTTGATTCAGATGATTCAGATGATAATGATGAATCCCACCAAATGTTGCATTTCCCAAGAAGGCCAATCCAAATCAGAACCTTATAATAAAAGAGATGGCCAATAAACTCTCCGATGACGAGATAAATACTGCAGTCCCAGATCCTAGAAAAGGAAGAAGGGTAATCAACAGGTTGTACAACATTGAACTGCAGATAGAAATACCAGGGGTAAATCCTTTTAAAATTCAGGCGATATTAGATACAGGCGCTACGGTGTGCTGTGTAAACCAAGAATTTATACCCCCTGAGGCTTTGGAGCCAAGTCTATACCCTATACAGATAAATGGGGTAAACTCTCAGCAAATCGCAAACCTGAAACTAAAGAATGGGCAGATGTCTATTGAAGACAACAAATTCAGAATCCCATTTACATATGCATTCCCGATGGGCAAGGAAGGAGGTGTCCAAATGCTAATTGGATGCAATTTCATCAGAGCAATGCAAGGTGGACTGAGAATCGAAGGGCAGATGGTTACATTTTACAAAAATGTAACAACAATAACCACCAGGGCAGATGCTGAGATCATTTCTCAGGCAGCAGTGGAAGAACTTGACCTATCTGAGCTTGAATACATAGAGGTCAAAGAAGCCGTTACCTATAACTGTGGTGATGAGTCACCATGGTTCAAGAATAAATTCAGAGACCTGCTAAGAAGACTGAGGGAGCAGGGCTACATTGGTGATAACCCGGTTAAACACTGGGCGAAAAATCAAGTAACATGCAAACTGGATATCATAAACCCAGATATCACAATACAAGACAAACCCTTAAAGCATGTTACCCCGGCTATGAAGGAACAATTTGACAGGCATGTGCAAGCGTTACTGAAAATTGGGGTAATCCAATCAAGCACAAGTAGGCATAGAACCATGGCCATAATGGTAAATTCGGGTACAACCATAGACCCGGTTACAAAGAAAGAGGTCAAAGGGAAGGAGCGGATGGTCTTTAATTACCGCACCCTCAATGACAACACACACAAAGACCAGTATAGTCTACCAGGCATTAACACCATCCTGAAGAAGATTGGCAACAGCAAGATATTCTCGAAATTCGACCTAAAAAGCGGATTTCATCAAGTTGCCATGGATCCAGAGTCAATACCCTGGACGGCATTTGTGATACCTGGAGGACTCTATGAATGGCTAGTCATGCCATTTGGCCTGAAAAATGCACCAGCGATATTTCAAAGGAAGATGGACAACTGCTTTAGAGGTACAGAGGATTTTATAGCAGTTTACATTGATGATATCCTCATTTTCTCAGAAACAGAAGAACAACACGCAACACATCTGAGTAAAATGTTGGAGATATGTGAAAAATGGGGACTGGTGCTATCTCCTACTAAGATGAAAATCGCGGTAAAGGAGATTGAATTCCTTGGGGCAGTAATCGGTGAAAGTAAGATCAAACTTCAGCCCCATATAATCAAAAAAATAGTTCAGTTTGACAACGAAAAGATGAAGGAGAAAGCTGGGCTCAGATCCTGGCTGGGAATACTGAACTATGCGAGAAGCTACATTCCTAATCTGGGAACTCTCCTTGGGCCATTATACTCCAAAACAAGCCCTCATGGAGACAAGAGGCTAAAACCCTCTGATTATCAGCTCATCAGCAAGATAAAAGAGCTGGTACAAAATCTTCCTGATCTTGAATTACCACCTCCTGGATCCTATATTGTTCTTGAAACAGATGGGTGTATGGAAGGATGGGGCGGTGTTTGTAAGTGGAAGAAGAAGAAGAATGATCCCAGGAACACAGAACGAGTTTGTGCTTATGCCAGTGGGAAATTCCCGGTAATAAAATCGACAATAGACGCTGAAATCCATGCATGTATGGAGACGATGAAAGCTCTCAAGATTCACTATCTTGATCAACAAGAAATAACCCTTAGAACAGACTGTCAAGCTATAATCAGCTTCTACAACAAATCAGCGCAGAACAAACCGTCCAGAGTCAGATGGATTAACTTTGTTGATTTTATAACTGTTACAGGGGTACAAGTCAATTTTGAGCACATTGATGGCAAACTAAACATACTCGCTGATGCACTTTCAAGATTAACTGCTAATATGGTTTATACCAGAAGCAGTGAAATAACTGACGCATGTCTGAAAAATCTTGAAGAAGTAATTGGGGAAGTAACCCAGGCACCAAACAAGGAAGTTTTCATAAACTTGTGCCAACTAATAGAAAAGATTTCTTTTCTATTAGAAAGAAATTGAATGTCTTGATTGCGGAAGTGGTGGACCGCAAAAACAAACCATCACATTTATCTAATAAGTGTGTTATCTTATTTTTTTAGTTTTTACAGGAAAATGGAAGGACTCAGGAGAATCATAATAAGTGAACCACGAAGGGTCAGGGAAGCTTTTAACAGAGCAGAAGCTTGGGAAGCACTGTGTGGGCAAAATGCTCCATTAGCCCGATACTCGCATACAACAGAAGACACCTTTGTATGTTACCCAAGAAGCATTGAAGAAGAAAACGCTATGACTAGCAGATTATCTGATCTGTACAAAGAACAAGCCTGTAAAACTTGCATACAAGTAGAAATACTTATTGCCATGAAGTATCTCCAGAAAACAAGGCTTGAGTCAATAGCAACAAAAGACAATTGGGCGAGTGACATGTTAGGAAGGGTGGATGCTAGCATACAGGCACTCATCCAATGCCACGACACACTGATAGAGAGCTACAGAGAAACCCACTTCTAAAAGCTGCTTTATTAAAGTTCCTCTTTTTCTTTTGAGATGACTCCTTAGTGTGCTGGAGCATCTACTTTATTCTGAGTGGTTTTACTTTTTCTTTATTTTAAGATGTCGTCTTGTGTGCCGACGCATCTTTTTTTTTTTTTGAGTGGAAGACAAGAGTTAGTTGATACCTCTTTATTTGCATGACGATGGGGCCCAATGCGCACCCGGTGCAATAATAGAGATCCTATCTCAAGTCTATATATTGTAACATCTTATGAAGTTGCAAGCACATCAGAAATCATCTGAGAGCTTACTTCTTCCAGTTAAATAAAATCAAGTTTCTAAGCTTCTAAATTTCCCCAAGTCTCAAGTTTCCAGTACACAATTTGTCCGAGAGCTTGAGCCGATCAGACTACCGTGCGATCTCCGTTTGGTATCAGAGCTACGTTTATTACTCTTGACTTCTGGTTAGTAATGGCTTTCTAAATTCTTTCATAATTTCTAGGAAAACAGGGATGGAACGGTCATAAAGGAATGACGAAAGGGGTAAGTGAAACTTGAAAAGCTTGAAGTTTGAGAGATGTGTACTTAGTATAGGCGATAAAGGGGGAAAAGTACCCAGAGGGGGAATAGTACCATTACGTTCGTAATATTAAGAAGGCACTCAAATGAATGGCTAGAAAGTTTTAAATCAAACGGTTAAAAAGAGTCTAATGCCAAAAGAGCCTTGGCACTATAGTGCACGATAGCCTATCCCTAAATATATATATACATATATATATATATATATATACACATTTGTTGTTACATAGAAAAGTAACCATTAGGACTAAGGAGGATAATATTCAAACCAAATTAAATATAATTATACATTACTACAATAACTATTGTCTATTATCATGTATTTATATGATTATTTATTAAACCCTACTTTAATCAACTAGAATCTCAACTAATTTCCATAAAAATAAATAGTGTAAATATATATATACATAAGATCTTATTCTTGAGATAGAAACTAGTAATTGAATATGAAAATACAACTTTCATTAAACTGACTTGATGAACATTAAGCTAAAGAAAATAAATATGAATATTAAAATGATATTGTTATGTATATACATATATATGTATATGTATTCCTAAATTAATTAGTACTTTATTATATAAATAAAGTAAATTCATCTAAGTACTGATCAATTACTCTAATAAATATGTAATAAGAAAAACTTATATACATGAGCAAATTTCTCTATGTAAGACGCGTCACTAAAACACTAAGACATAATTGACGTTAAAGTACCTCCATAAAAGTACAAGATTGGTTATGTGCAGGGGTTGTCGGTACTACACCATTCTTTCTCTTATACTTTCTTTAACCTTTGTATTAATGTAGATGTTTAGACTATGCTATTTTATTAATGTATTTGTATCTGAATGTGCAGAAGCAGGTTCAGAAATTGGGGAACCGTTATGGCCCGATGATGAAATGACACAAGATGGTGTTTGTGGCAGTGGGGAGTTTGTTGTGTACGAGTAACAGTGTCAGTACTACTCTTTAAGCATTTATATATTTGTGTGATTGTGTCTGTTGCCTTGTGGAATATTGAAGCCTGGAGTAAATAATCTCTTTGGCTCCTCAGATCTCAACGATGACTTTCATTGATGATAAATGTGTTTAAATGTTTTCAAAATTTCATATTTAGCCATCTGACTGAGATAGTTAAATCTGAGAAAAGAGATGAGATCTGAGTTGACAATTGAGATTAGGGACCCAGGGTCTTTAGTATTTTTTGAGTGTTGTAATGTTTCAAGGCATTTTGAGTTGCATCGGTAATCTGTTGAACTTTGGTTGTTTTTATGTCTTGTAATGTTGCAGTTGGTTTTTAGGTTGAACTCTGGTTTGTAATGTTTCAAGGTATTTTGATGTTGCATTTTAATGTTATCAGTGTTATATTTATATAATTTGATTGGTTTTTGGGTTGAATTTTGTAATATGTTATCAGTGTTTCTGAACGTTTATATTTCTAAGGCGTTTTTCTTAAAATGGTAAGACTGTATAAAAGGAGCTGGAAAATGGAATTGAATGGGTACAAAATTTGAACGGTTAAAGTCGTTATGATCGTTCAGTAAAATTGAACGATCAACGCAAAAAATTTGATTTCGTTAGCTTAATGCAACAATCAACGAAACAAATTCATTTTTTGTCCTTTAAACGCAACAGATAACGAAACAGCACATTTTCGTGGTCGTTCTGAACGTTATGCACCCCTACACCTCGTTGAGCGACTCATTCAAAATTTATATTTTTAGAACTTTTTTCTCGAGGAACCTTACATTTTGCGTATTATAATATCATCAGTTTTTTTTTTGACAAAACAGCTACCTCTAAGTGAGGTGCCGGCTTTAAAAAAAAAAACAAAATAACAAAACATTATCTGTAACAGCATATGAGCTATATGCTTACCTTGATAGTATATGAGTGATATACTATCATTAAAAACAAAATAAAACCTACCTAGCAATTCTTTATTTTTTTTATTCATTGCCCGTAGACTTACAACACACACACACCCACAAACAAAGCAGAAAATAAATTTGAAAATACCTCCCTCAAAGTAGCCCCTGACGGGGCTTGAACCCCAGACCTCCCCCATGGAGATCTTGTGTCTCACCACTACCTAGCAATTCTTACCTTGTCTTATATAGTCTACTTTATTATCATAACAAAACCTCCCTAAACACTCTTTCCAACTGTCACTACAACCCTATTATTCTCTTACTACACTTCACTAACATCACTGGTCTCCATCAACAAATCTTCATTTTCCATTCCCTCCTGCTCAACACTATGCTCACTGTGTTCTATTGCCTGATGAAGCACCACTTGACTTCGATCCCTCAATTGTTGCTGCCTCATAGCCTCAGCCAGCCTATAATCTCCTTGTCATGTCCAATAGTTTACTAAATATATAATGTTATTATATACAGTGTATTTACTTTTAATTTTTCCTTCTTTAAAAATTATATTATTTCGTTCTGTTCATATAACCCAAATCACAGCTGACAATAAATGCCCCCATTGTAGAAAATCTTTATGTGGTAAAGTTAAAATATATACCCAAAATTCCTCTAAACTATTAACATTCAATATATTATTTCCTTGTAATACAAATATTACCAAATTCCAAAAATCTTTACCTATGTCAATTGTCTCCATACTATTAACATTCAATATATTATTTCATGAATAAATGATCAATTGTCTCCCTTTGATTACAAAATACACATTTTTCTTCTACATTACAACTCCATTTTAATAAATTATCCCTTATTAATAATTTATTCTCCAATGCAAGCCATACACATAGTTTAAATTTTAATGGAATTTTAAAAACTCATACTTTATGTTTTATATTTATCCTAATTCCCCCAAAACTCAGAAAATTGTACATAGAATTCACTGAATACACCCCATTAGAATTAAACATCCATTGTGATGAATCCTTTGTATTTTTAAACTGAATATTCCTTAGTATATCAATTATTTGATTCTTTTGACACTTCATATTTTTACTCACTCCCCTTGTCAAAAATAAATTTATATCTCCATTATTTCAAACTTGTTGCAAAGTAACAGAACTCTTTTTCACTTTTTCATACAATAATGCAAATGAGCGTAAGCCCAATCGAGGGGGTCGTGAAGGATTTCCGCAACTCTTTTCCCCTTGTTCGCACCTCCGCCCCGGCCTCTATGGGCACCTGCGACACGACCCCCTCGATTGGGCTTACGTGGAGGAACTTTTTTGGTGTTGATACCTGAAGCATGAGCCGCCTCGTCGGGTGGATGAGGAACCCTGATAGGAGAAACATGATGAATTGTATTGAAAGAATCAGGAAAGTTAATTTTTGTGGGTGTAGTAGAAAAATTTGTCTGAGTGTGTGGGATAATGGAAACAACTTGATGAAAAGCGTTGGTTTGAAGAGCCTCTTTTTGAATGTGAAGATCAGCTTGAGAAGGAGCAGGGGAACGAGCCAGGTCCGCCCTCAACTCTTGGTTTTTTCTTCTGATATCGAGGTGGGGGTGTTTGCAAGTCGTTTCTTATCTTCGATTTCCTTCAAAACCTGATCGATGTCTCAGAAATACAGAGGGATGGCGACGTGGCCTATTTCACCTATAAAGAAGAAAGGAATGTTAGTGAAATAGAAAAGACTACACAACAAGTAATATAGGAAATAATAAAAAGGAGGTTAAAGTTCTTCGAGTCTTAGGCGAACAACAGTCTCTCCCGGGTCCAACAGAGGCTTTTCAAGTAGAGTAACTCGAAAATTCCAATATTTTCTCACTAAATCTTCCCAAGCAGAATCCAGATCACACAAAAGAAGATAATAAAAACTCTTGTTCCATTTCTGAACCTTACTGAGGTTCCCAAAAATGTGCTCAGCACCCTTCTTTACTCGACGGTTAACGACTATCCACCATTGATTCACCACAAACTTGTAGTATTCCAAGAATAAGTTCACAGTAGGGCGAGGAGATCGAGATGATAAAATCATTCTTTGAATTGGTGGATAAATAAAGATTCGAAGGAACAAATGGTACACCAAGCTATGTCGTTCAATAAGCTTGGAGCTACATCTAGGCAGCGAAGGATGTCTATCACGAATTCACTAAAAAGTATAGTAAGTTCACACTGCTTAGATCGATGATAGAAATACATTCCCTTCCTAGAGTCATGCGCCCAATCTCCATCCGAAGCAGCCACCAATCTAATTCCCACACCGACACTTATTCCCCGAAATTCACACTTCTTCTCGCCAGTAGGATCACTAGCCATTTCTTCCACATATTATGTGACCGAGGAATCTCCAGCTCCTTCGAATCTTTATGTGACTTTTAAGATTCTTTTAGCTTTATTTAATGAGGAGGTCGGTGGATGTTATGCATTTTTGTAGATCGAAACTGCACATTTGCTATCATCTGGCTGTTCAATTTTGTTGTGCCAGGTGGGTTTGTAGGTAAATTTTGTTAGTGTAAACTGTAAAACTCAGTGCTCATATTCGAGTCATTTGGAATTTTGTACTAACACGGTTCTGATCTTGGTTACTGTGTAACGTATAGAGGTTAAACTCCTAATAAACTGAACTAGTGCGAGATCATTTAGAGGTGGCAAATCAGACGGGTTCGGGTCGGGCGGGTCGGGTCAGTTTGACTTCAAAAGATTATCGGATCACGGGTCTGATCACGGGTCTCGGGTCATCATGCGTTGATATTTGTCGGGTTTCGGATCTTTCGGGTTCGAGTCGGGTCGGGTTTCAATTATCTAGTTTCGTGTTTCAATTATCTCGTTTCGGGTATTTTCGGGTTTCGGGTCTTTCGGGTCGGGCGAGTCGGGTCAGTTTGTCTTCAAAAGATTATCGGGTCACGGGTCTGATCAGGTCGGGCCGGGTCGGATACCGGGTCATCTGATCTCGGGTCTTTTCGGGTTTCGGGTCATATCAAATCAGGTCGGGTCGGGTATCGGGTCATCTGTTGTCGGGTCTTTTCGGGTTTCGGGTCATATCAAATCAGGTCGGGTCGGGTATCGGGTTATCTATTGTCGGGTCATTTTCGGGTTTTGGATCATATCGGACTACTCCGGATCGGACGAGTTTGTCGGGTCGGGTCGGGTTATGCCACCTCAGATCATTAGTGTATTTAAGATATTGTAAAGGGGACTAATGATCCAATTGAAGTATTGCATAAATCTATCCGGCCCATTTACAATAAATCTATCCGGCCCGCTATTTTCTCAGAGGTTGTATCCCTCGCGTTCCCTTCTCTCTTCGCAGATCCGTATTTCTCATCTTTTCTTTCTTTTTGATTCACGCGTCGGTATTTCTGCACTCCGATCAAATGTTCAGCTCCAACTGTCTCAAAATCACAGTTTTCTCCAACAGTAACTACGATCACATTCACCTTAAGTTCCTCTTCAATGTCGATCCTAATCAAATTTCACGGTATCTCTCCTCGATCGGCGGAGTCGGTCTTCAATTAGAGAGGTCAATGTGAAGTTCTTTAGCAGATTAAATTATTTCAAGGGAATTTTCTTTTATTGTTTCATTATCTCTTCCTTTTTCTTTTTTTTTTTCTATTGCCTTTATAATATGAGTTTTGCTTGCTTGGGTGTGGTGAGCACGTCTGATCAGTAATATACATGTAGGTCGCCTTGACATTTTTTTCTTTTTTGAAGAAAATGAGGGATTCAGTTTCTATTTTATTCATGGAATAATAATTCAATTACATGAAACACAAAGAAAACGGTATCTCACAAGCAATGAGATTCCATTTAAAAAGAAGGAAAAGAAGGAAAGAAAAAAAAAACAGAAAGTCAAAATTATAAAATATTTGAAATGATAATTAGTTTCCTGTTATATCCTTCTCTTGCAAAAAATAAAAAAAACACAAAAAGAAATGCAGGTCTGCTTTGATTTTGTTTATGGGAGCTAATATACTTCCATTGATACGCGCGTGTTATGCATGTAAGATTAGTTGTTATGCATGTTATTTTTTGTATTGAAAATAATTTTGCATGTTAGACGAATTGTTATGCATGTTAAGTTTAAATAAATAAATGTCGATACATACATCGATACTTCATCTTTATGCATGTTAGATGAGTTGTTACGCATGTTAGACAAGTTGTAATGCATGTTAGACGAGCTGTTATGTATATCTAAAACACATAATTACTTTTCAATACAATAACATGAAAAATAACATACGATTGTCTTACACGCAATGGCGGAGCCGTGCTTGGGCAAGCCCGGGCAAGTGTCCGGGCTTGATTTTCAAAAAACGCAAATTTTAGTATATTTTTAGTTATTTTTTAGTGAAAAATGAGTTTTATGATATTTTAGTGAGTTTTAGTGGATTTGTGTCCGGACATAATATCAACTTCAGTGTCCGGACTTAGTTGTGTATGGGCTTAAAAAGCTCCTGGATCCGCCCCTACACGCATAATAACTCATCAAACATACATATATATGAACAGTGACAGAGCCACATGCACCCAGGGGTGCAGCTGAACCCCTTGGAATTTTTTTTTCAAAAATGATCATATATTTGACATTTTTTCAAAAGAGGAGGGATCCGTAGCCGCCATCCATTTCGTAGCCGCTCGCAACCGCTCCATCATACCAAGTGTAAATAGTCGATCTGAACTGTTGAAAATATTCTCCATACTAATGTAGACTTCGAGACCAAATTTTATATTTTTTGGAATTTCTTTACTATTTTATCGGAAGAGTTGAAAATTGAATGTTTGTAAATCGTTAGATAAATAAATTTTCAATCAATTCGATAAAATAGTTAAAAAATGAAAAATTTGATTTCCAAGTCTATATTAATATGGAGAATATTTTCAACGGTTCGGATCGGTCATTTACATTTGCTACCATGGAGCGGTTGCGAGCGGTTGGAAGTTTGGCGGCTACGGGTCCCTCCTCTTTTCAAAATGACCATATATTTTAAAAAAAAATTGTATAAATGACCATATAAGATCAATTTTTTTAAAATTAAGCATCATTACGAACCTCTGAAAAAAACCGTAAATTTTAAATCTCTGAAAAAATCCTGCATTCTATATGAATGCAGATTTCGATGAGGATCGCGGTCGAAACATTTTCCTTTCTTTGTAGGTTAAGAAAATATTAACACTGTCAATGCTGACACTTCTCCTAACTGGTTTTGTTACAGGCTTACAGCTGTTTAGAAGAAGCTTTCTTTTTTTGTTTTTTTTTTAATTTCGAAGTGCTAATTTATAGGCCGTACCTTTTATACACATACAAATAAGACCTGGCCATCCACCATTTATCATGGTTACAAGTTATTAAACTAAACAATACAAATATTGATTCTTGGTAGTATTTAACTAATTAATAAAAGATGAAAAAAAACGATATGTAATTCATATAAAATAGCAAATCATAATTGAAAGAACGCATATAATTAAAGAATAGATATCGAAAGCATTAGTACCGACTATCAAATATTTTTCTCAGACATAATGATGGTAACTTAGGTATTTTTTTTCTCTTTTCTGATTTTCTGAAGTGGATAAAAATATGGCAGCAATCTATTTTTCATTTAACAAAATGATTCTTTTATAATTTTTGAGGCAATTTTGGAATCAAGTAAAGTGATTTGGTCAATATAATTTTTTTGTCGAAATTAGAATGCATCCTTTAGAAAATTCTTAAATAAACTTGGTTCGTAATAATTAGATAGGCCACATAAGTAATATTATAACAATAATATTCTAACTTGCTCTCACTTGACCTAAACTTTAAGCATTATACTGAAGTTTATGTTTAAAAATGACCAATATATGTTGCATGAACTTAGAATCTTGTTTAGTTGGAAACACCAGAACAAACTATTGTAATTAGAATAACTATTATAATATTTTATCGCATTAATTATATATAGTTGTGATATTCTTTTCAACAAGTGATTAATAAATGTTTTGATCCATATAATAAGTAAAATTTGCTTAAATAAATGCACAACATAAGAAATAAGCAAATATAATAAGTTCAAAGTCAATACATAATTGAAGATTCAATACATCAATACAAATACTTTATTACAACAAAAAATACAAGTCATTAACCAAATTCATATCGACAACATGTTCTTTAGAAGAGCGGATGAGAAAAAAATACAATTCATGTACAAAATAAGAATGATGAATTTACTCTCACTAACCTTGAGATATCATTGATCTATTGTGTTTTTTTTATATCTCAACATGATTATGAGCTCGTGAAGCTTTAAATATCATGTGAGACTTTCTTAAACTTATATATAGATCGTTTCAACCGACATCTCATATGTTTTGTGCCTTTACAACAAAAATTCATGTTGTTTCATTGAAGTTTCTTTATGCAAGTCTTCATTTAGAAATGCTTACTAATAACAAAAATAATTGGCACATAACATAATAAAATGAATAAACCTTAAAGGAATAATCATCAATTAATCAAACTGGAATACATATAAAAAATGTTAAAAAAAATTCAATTTTACTATAATAGTTCTCACATAGTCAATTTATATCATCATTGGAGAGAAATAAATTGAATAATAAAAAGAAAATTTTATTTGATAAAATATACTGATAATTAAAGTTGATAAAATTGACAATCATATTTTATTAAATATAAACATAATATTGGTACAAAAAATCACATAATTCCTTCTAACAATAAGATAATTATAATTAAAGTTTGTAAAATTATAATATCCCATCATTAAAAGTAACTTTATAGAGTTTAACATTATATTGGTATGCAAAATATATATAACAAATTTTTGTTGGACCGCCTGGTATATATATAAGTGCATCGAAAATCACAAAATAATTTTGAATATGTCAACTAATTATATTAAAACATAATAACTATTATCTCTTCATCATCATAATTATATACATACAATACATGATTATTATCTGTTGAGCTAGTTGAGTAACCAAAATATATATCATATGTAATTTGTGTACAAGTTAGAAAATAATTAACATATGAAAAAGAACTTACTTTGATAAGATGACACCATAATTAATTATTTTTCTAAAATACATCACAATCAAAACCTTCATATTGACTTTTGAAATTATTTGAAAATATCAAAAGTAATATCAAATACCTAATTACCATCAGTCTTAATTGAATTGGTCCGGATATAAACATATTGACCATACCAATTTACTAATACAATTGATGGAAAAAGAAATCATCATGGCAATTAGCGCTGTATATGAGTCGAGTTTGAGCGAGTCAGACTCAACTCGAACTCGAGCTCGTCACAACTCGAGTTGGCTCGGCTCGTTACACACAACAATTTCGAGTTTTCTGAACCAACTCGAGCTTAACTCGCCACAACTCGAGTTGGCTCGTGACTCGACAGTCAGCTCAAAAATTATAACATAAAGCATAAAAGGTATGTATTTACTACTAATATTTATCAAATAAATGCAAATAAGTGTAAATAAATTTCAATAAATGCAAATAATTCAAATATAAAACAGGTTTCAGTTCAAATAAGCACAAATATTTATATATTACAACTCGCGAGTTGAACTGAGCGAGTTGAGGGCAACTCGAACTCAACTCGTGAGTCAACCGAGTTAGCTCAGCTCGAGTTCTGTCAACTCGAGTTAGAATCGAATTTTTCTCGAGTCGAGTTCGAACAACTCACGAGTTACGAGTTTTTTTGCCAGCTCTAATGGCAATATACCCGCTGTGGATTCCATAATTCGAACAGAATCAATTCACAACAGAATCGTTGACCATATAAATTGATGAGTGCAGCGGATCACATAATTCACAATTGATGAACGACAATATTTCTCCTGGTAATTTCTGTTTTTTTTTTTCATTTCAATTTGGTTAACCACAATTCAATTGACGCTAGTAATAGTATTTAATTTGTACAGACCAATTATCCACTATCGTCTTTTCATGTCGTCTTAATCAGGAGGGAAAAATCAAATTGGTTCAGAAACTATGTTAACCAAACAAATTTAGGAAAATGTTTCTTTGATATCATAATCGATATCATCATTGATATCAATGGACGAATTTAGTTGCATTCAATTTGCACATTATTGTAGTTATTATTCACGTTGTTTTTGTTATTATTCACGCTACTTTTGTTATTATGCATTTAATTGACTGAACACTCGACTCAAAATGTGTCTCCCGATGCAATTTTCCTTCTCTATTTATCTTGAACTAAATAGAGAAAAATAGTAAGAAATGCTCACAATGCCGTGAAAGAATCACGGTTGTCGAGCTGCTCTCTCTAGTTTTTTCTATCGCTTTAACTCAATTCGAATAATGATACAGTTAACATGCATAACAACATAATTAATAAAAATCATAACATATTTAATAACACAATCAGAAATAAATAATACTGGTTAACATGCATAACAATATGATTAACATGCATAATCGCTCATTTTGAATAACAATACAGTTAACATGCATAATAACGCAGAAGGGGTCACAAAGCAAATTAATAAACTTATTATCACATTATTCGAACTATTATGCATGTTATTTGAATTGTTATGTACGTTATGAAAATAATTGCGAATAGAAATAAATAAATGGTATCGATGGTGTTATCAATATGACGATATGTGCATAATAATAAAAATAATATGCATTATAACTGCAATAATATATAAATTGAATGCAATTGAATTCGTCTATTAATTATTAATATCTTGATGATGATTGTATCGCTCCATCAGCTCTAAAAAAATTATCCCTACAGTTTCGTCCAAGATTGAATCAACATTAATTGCGTACTAGAAATTAATTAACCACAATTAATACCAATAGCACACAGTGTGGTATAACTTAGATATTTGCTTTACACAAATTTTCGAAAGCCAAATTAATCAATCATCACACAAAAGAACTAAAATATCTGCAAAAAACGAAAAAAGTAAACTTCGACAAAAAATTCCTAACAGAAAATTAATGTTTCTAAAAGATCTTTATTGTATTGTATATGAATTACGTTTGGCTCTGATATCAAATGGAATTAAAATAAATAATACAAATAATGATTCATAATAGCATTTAATTAATTAACAAAAGCTCGAGAGAAATGATACGTAACTCATATAAGATAACAAATCATAATTGAAAGAATTCACAGAATTGAAATACAAATATAGTTAAGCGGAATCATTAGTACCGATCTTCAAATATTTTCCTCACACATAATGATGGTAACTTAGGTGTTTTTTCATTTCGGATTTTTTTAGTGGATAAAATTATGATAGAAGTTAATTTTCCATTTAACATAAATGAGTCGTTTATAATTTTCCATTTCGGATTCAAAGTTAATTTTTTTGGTCATCAGAATTTTCGATCAAAATTCTGATACACCCTTTAGTATAGTGATTTGACAAAACTCGATCCGGTCTGACTCGGCCTAGGAAACCCATGGCCGCGACTCAGATCGACCGAGTCGGAGGGCAAACTGTGCAAAGTCGTCCAAAAAAATGGGGCCCTAAGACGGATAGAGGTCATCCTTATTGGAAAAAAATTATGTTAAGTTTGGCCCAAAAAAGACTCGACCCGTCTAACCAGCAATAACCCGCCTTAAAACTCGTGTAACCCACTGTTAAGCCATCCAAACCCGATATTTTTATTTTCATTTGTAACAATTTATTTGAAATTTTATATTATTTTTTAATTATAGAAACATTTAAACAAATTAGACATTTTTATATTTTTTATTTTTGACAAATTTTTATTTTTAAATTTTCTCCATTTTATTTAAAAAAATTTGGAGTTTTTGAAAATTTTCGAAATAAAAAAAAACTCGGCCAACTCGACCCATACAGAATCCCCTCTAACTCACCGGTCCACTAACTCATAGAACTTATATGGATTGCGGTCGGTTTAAAAAAAATTTTACCCATTCAAACTTGGTCCGTCCAACCTATCGGACCGACCAACTCGTTGATCTGATCGATTTAGACCAATCCAGTCCGACTCGATCCAACCCATTTTCAATCCACTACTTTAGTAAATTTTTAATAAACTTAAACTTATAATAATTAGATAAGTCTCATAAATAATACTATAACAAATAATATTCTAACGATTACAAAAATACAGGTCACGAAAATACTAGCAATAGTGTAGTAGTATTTGAGGTTACTTTGCTTTGTCCTATGTGCACCTTAACCCTATCCATTTTCACATATAACTAAAAAAATAGAGTTGCTTAACTAAGGAAATTACGAATTATCTCTGATGGGTTCATCAACTAGGAAGGAATCAAGGAACCCAGAATGTCATCAATTCTCTAGTTTGCTTGTGGTTTACTTTACAAATATGAAAAATACTCGTTTATTTTACGGGAAACTCGGTCCCTTAAATAATGAAATACACGAGTCACGGAAATTTAATTTTAAACGTAACTTCAAAATTAAAAAAAAGAACCAATTCTTGTTCTAGTGGTTAAGAGCAATACTTCAAAGGGAAGTCGCAGGTTCGAAATCCAACTCTGAAATATTCTTTTATCAAAATTTAAATAAGACTTTGAATAAAGTCTTCACTTCTTTTTCTAAAAAAAGATAGTTGATAATCTTAAGAGTTAATAAGAATTGCCTGTAAACTTTTTCGAAATTATATGGAACCACTATTACAAAATATGGTTTTATTTTCTGTTTATTTTGGGCTTTATTGCTGATTTTTCTATCGGCGTATTAGGGGGACATTAAAAGTTTTTAGAACCGGAGATAAAAAAAAAGTCGACTTTTATCATCGGTTATTAACACTTTTATCGCCGGATGTACTAAAAAACTAGAGATAAAAGGTTACCTTTATCACCGGGTCTTTGCTAACACCTGGTAGTAAAAAATAATTTTTGCTAACACTCGTGATTTATGTGGCTAGCCCAGTATCGCCAGCCATAAACTTCACATTCCAACAAAACAAATTCCAGCAAAACAATTTCAATTGACACACATTTATAATTATTAATCAAACTGATTAACACCTGCAAAATCACATAATTGTATCCGACACAATTACAAAAATATTTATATATATAAAATCATTCATAAAATTACATTATTTTAATGTCAAAGTTCATAACTACATCCACCATAATTCACAAAATAAAAAGACGATCCATCTAATCTTCTCACGATCAATAACCGCATTTAGAAAAAAATGAAGTTATAAGAAAAATAAGAAAAAAGAAACTACTTACAAGCTTGATCGATGAATGCGATTGAATTATCTAGCAAAAACGAAACTATCTTTCAAATTTGTTTTTTTAATATAAGTAACAATTACTTCTTTCAATATTTTTATGTCTTCATGTCTATACAATCCAATATCCTGCACACGAACAAAAAAGTTATTAGGTACATTTGAAAGATAAGAATTGTTAAAGAGAGAAATTTGAGTCTGAGAACAAATGAACTTAGGAACAAAAGTAGGAAAATCAATACTTCAATTAATGGAACAAGAGTTATGAGATATATTTCATACCGTTTGCAACTTATTGTCATAAGCAACGACATTAATTATACATTGCATGGGCATCATTACGTAATATCCGCATTTCCAACTATCAGGTTGCTTTGGACCCTAAGAAAGTAAAAAATAACAAATTATATAAATAAGAGAAATTTTTCAAAATGTCACTACAAAACTCTGCATTTGTCAAAATGGCACTACAAAATTCATATTTGTCAAAATGCCATTAAAATCCATTATGTATTTTATTTATGCCATTATCACTATTTTATTTCAATTAAATAATTCTAAACTTTCTAAATGACAAAATTATCCTTCCTTCTTCTTCCTCTTCTTCTCCAGATCCTTCCTCTTCTTTATGGCAAACTGGCATTGTCTTTGCGTATAAAAATACTGGCACCGGATCCCGTTCCCTCTTGAAGGGTGATAAAGAAATCTGTTGCTGGGCTTTCTGTACGTGCTCTCTTGAAACGCACGATCGTCTGATTTTCTCGTAATTCGTATTTCAAATCTAAACTTTTCCGATTATCATCTGAACAGTCGAAGCGATGCGCGGTTCTGCGGTAGAAGAACAGGGTCGTGCTCTCTTTGTTTAACTTCCTTTCTTTGGTACAATAAAGTAACTTGACTGTTTGGTCATAATTTTAAATTATGAAGTTTCCTGTGTTTATGTGTTCCCTTGTAGTAATGTTTGACTAGGTGGCACTGTGGCACATGCAACAAAAAAGCATACCCTGTCACTTCTTTTCTAAGAATTAATGTGCAATTTTCCTCCTCCCTCTCGACCCATACAAATGCTGTGCTCCGATTACACCAATTAATGGGAAAGCGGGTGGATTTCGTTGCTAATTGCCTCCTATTTGCTCTTGTCATTATTTGTCATGGAGCAACAGCAGTCAGTGCAAAAACTTGCCCACCATGTGGCACCACACCGGTTCCCTTCCCATTTAGCACAGACAGAACCTGTGGCGACTCATCCTACAAAATCCTCTGCTCTAACTCGACCTCCACCCTCTTCTTTATGGCAGTGAACTATTCGTATCCCATCACCTCCATATTCCCTGCACAGCATCGCCTCATCATTCAGCCACCAATTATCAAGTTAGTAATTGCGCAATTCATAACCAATTAATAACATTGTTTGCTTCTCATCATGTTTGAAATGCGGTTTCCTTTGATGTTCATTAGAAAAGATACATGCATCTCCCCTGAATTCACCGCAGAAGGGTTTAATCTAGAGAAGTCGCGCCCATTCAATTTATCCTCAAGAAACACTATCATGCTGTATAACTGCTCATCTGTGCTCCTTTCGGCACCACTCAACTGCTCGTCTATTTCCCACTGTCGAGTCTACTCCAACTTTTCCAGATCTGACGTGCCTGGCTGCCGGACTCTCCCGTTCTGTTGTACATTAGAAAATGGCGGTTATGCATATTCGATTTCTCTTACTGCCACATCCTGTGGCGTGTACCGCAGTTTTGTGGAACTTGACCCGATGCAGCCGGTGGATAAATGGTCGAGTAAAGCAGGGCTGGAGTTGCAGTGGGCTTTGCCCAGGGAGCCTGTTTGCCAAACTCAGGAGGATTGTGAGGATGGTAGCAATGCTACATGTGCGAAAGACCTGGCCTCGACTGTCGCTGTGAAGCGGTGCTTCTGCGTAAAACCACTTGTATGGAATCCTATCTCCGGTTTGTGTGTTCAGAGTAAGTATTTTAAAAATTTTGAAGTCAATTATGTTGTTGTCATTGCCTGCTACTCTTCCAAATTTATTTCATTATCTCAAGTTAAATTTGTATATTTCAGCCGTTTTCCCATTTTTTCCTTCTTAAAAGGAAAAACCCACTACTCATTGATTAAGCTTCATGCATAAAAAATAAGTTTTGTTACTGTATTTAACCTTCATGCAAAATAAGAGTTTTCAAACTTTTTCTGACAAAGAATCAATGAACGATGCAGATGATACAGCTTGCGTGGAGCATTGTGAAGATTCTTTTCAGGGACATTTGATAACTGGTACGTATATGTTTAACTTAGTAGTCAATTGCATTTAGTACCTTCTCCTAGGGGGTGGTAATATTTTTCGTATAGTTTATGGATAACAGTTGTTATTATATATATATAAAGCTAGCTGACTTATTTCAGCTGGCACATTTGGCTAAGGTGCAAACATATGTTTCAGTTGCCAGCTAATGATTGTAGTTTGTTCATAGTTTGTGGAGGACTACTAGCGTGAAACAAGCGGACTTTATGGCACTACTTGTAACATTAAAAACTAAAAAAAAATTTGGGTCTTTGACTCATTGTACATCTCACATGGAGCACATCTAGCCAAATTTGGAATTGTTTCTTTGGGTTTAAATAATGGGTCTGAAGGCCGGCATGCAGTACAATTGCAAAATATGGGATTATAATAAGCAACTAATTTTAAAGCCTGTTGTCCCAGTTTTTCAACTTTTATGATACAATAATTACCCAACATGAGGTGTACTGCTTAAGTAAAACTGAATGAATGGCAGGGCAACTTTTAGGCTATTGGATTTCATCATGCTTTTCATCTATCGTTTGCGCCTATGAATCTCAGAAACCAACTTAATGGAAAAGAAAGAAAACAATTAGAAGACTAAACATATCCTTGAATGTCTCATTATGTATGTAATGTGAGCCATTTAACTTTGGTTCTCGTTTTGGGGCTTCATTTGCATGCATCTGTATGTGGAATTGTAAGTTTCATTACTAAGTGTCCAAGTCCTAAATCGGCCAATTCTACTGGCTTCCCTCTCATTTCATGTATATTTTCCTCGCAAAACAATAACGAAACTGGCATGGTAAGTAAAAAAAGAGAATTAAGCTTAGTTAGAATATACTTGGGATTATCTTTGCAGACCCTAATATATTGGGAGTGGTTCAAAATTTATTCGCAGGCCTTGCCTCCAGCCTTGCTGCAACACTGCTTTTTGGAATTCTCTTGTATGTACGGCACCGGTATATTGCTGCAGCAAAAGAAAAGCTGGCAACTGAAAGAGAGACAATTTTGAATCTAAACAACACGACCGGTCGCCCAGTAAAATACTTCACCAGTCATGAGTTAAAGCGAGCCACAAACAACTTTTCACGCAGTAATCTCCTCGGAGCTGGTGGATGTGGTGAGGTTTACAAGGGAGTGCTCCAAGATGGTACGGTAATTGCGGTCAAGTGTGCCAAGTTTGGAAATACCAAGTCCACCGACCAAGTCCTTAATGAGGTGCGCATTCTATCACAAGTCAATCACCGGAATCTTGTCCGCCTCCTTGGATGTTGCGTAGACCTGGATCAGCCTTTCATGGTTTATGAGTTCATAGCTAACGGAACATTAGCAGACCACCTGCATGGTTCTCTGTCACCACTTTCATGGCATCATCGGTTGTCAATCGCGCATCAAACGGGTGTGGGGCTTGCTTATCTGCATTTTTCAGCCATGCCCCCAATCTACCACCGAGATGTCAAATCTAGCAATATCCTGCTTGACGATAATCTCAATGCAAAGGTAATGCATCCTAAAAGTGACGTGTATAGCTTCGGTGTAGTCCTTAAACTATTAAATTTACAACCAACACGTATTAAATTTACCATATATAGTACTATTACGTTTTGCTTAATCTTAAGTTTTTTATGTACCCCCATCAGGTGTCTGATTTTGGCCTCTCCCGTCTGGCAACGCCAGACGTGAGCCACATCTCAACATGCGCACAAGGCACTCTAGGCTATCTCGATCCAGAGTATTTCCGTAATTTTCAGCTAACAGACAAAAGTGACGTGTATAGCTTCGGTGTAGTCCTTCTAGAACTTCTCACTTCACAAAAGGCAATCGACTTCCGTCGAGCAACCGATGACATAAACTTACGAGATTACATACAAAGATTGGTTGAGGAAGAACGGATACTGGAGGCAGTGGAACCCACAATTAAGAGTGGAGCCACTCAGGTCGATCTAGATGCTATGGTGGCACTGGGGCTTTTGGCACTGAGTTGCTTGGAGGACAGGCGTCAGAACAGGCCGTCTATGAAAGAGGTGACAGAGGAGATTGAATTTATCATTAGTCTTTCTTCTGCTGGCGTAAATCAGAACCAGCACTAGATTTGTTCTAGTGTTGTATGAAGGAAACAAGAAATTTGCTAGAAGTTATATAGCATCTGGGAATAATTTCTGGATTGTCAGAGTTATAGGATATTGTTTAGGATAATGTTTCATATATAATTTCACCCAAAAGGGAACAGAAATTAGGTCTACCTTTGATGTTCTGGAATATTTGTAAACGCAGACAAGTTAAAAAGGCTTACACAACATACTTTAGACCGTTCTAATATGACTCCGTCTCATTCTCTCTACCTTGAATTATCAGTTTATCACACAAGAGTGAAGCCTTAAATTGTTAAATTGGAAGGCCTTAAAGTATTACATAACATTGTGTTGACACGAATGTAAACTACTAGTGGAGAAAACAAAGAAACAAATTTCCAGTCTCTAAATCTTTCATGTTGGGTATATATGTTTTGTAAACTACTAGTGGAGAAAACAAAGAAACAAATTTCCAGTCTCTAAATCTTTCATGTTGGGTATATATGTTTTGTAAATTTGGGTGAAAAAGCCCAATCCGATATGCCCAATTATAACCAAGGAAGTCAGCATCGGCATTCTTTTGAAAGTAGCTCCTTATATGTAGATAGCATTGTTAAATGCACGAAACGATTACGTAATTGTCTTAAGAATTTTATTAATAAGGTTGTTGTACTGTAAAATCCTTTGAGTGTCTTTATAGTTCGTGTCATATTCTTGATAATTAATAACAAATGGCAAGTTAAATGTACAGATTTCCTTAAGCAATTGAGGAAAAGCAATTGACGAAGATAAAAGATATCATTATACTCAATATTGATCTTAATAGTTCCTTTAGGAGTGACAATGTGATGAATGAGGTTATAGGCGTACAAAGATAAAAGTTAAATGTACAGATTTCATTTCCGAAGTTCCTCTTGAACTTCTTCTTCTCGTTGGTGTTGGTGCTGGTGATGGTGATGGTGACGGTGCCTCTGTCCTTGCACTTACTGCACATATTTCTCTTCTTGCTGGATGAAGCTGGTGCTGGTGTCGGTGCTGGTGCTGATATCGATGACAATTAGTCCAGGTCCTTGGCCACTTTTTGGTGATCGGGATACACCCAATTCCATAGATGCAAATTGTCCAGAAGGATCCGAACGACCTGCCTGGATTTTTCAAGGGGGTCTATTAGTTACTGCAAAAATAGTGAAAGCGATCATTAACAAATAATAAAATCGATCAGTAAATAAACCCTAAACACTAACACAAAAAAGTTAAACTTGTCAAATAATGAAAGCGATCAGTAAATAAATTTAACTGAATAGTGAACTAATTGCAAAACAATAATTTCCAATTTTGAAATAATAAGTAAAACTGGACATTGAACGTCGCGTTTACATTATTTCATACAAATGAACATTGAACATTGAACATTGAAATGTGTTGTTGAGCAAGCTTAAGAGAAAGCTTAAGATGAATATTGAACATTGAAAGGGAAGATAAAATTACTTTGAGAGGAGTGACGGAGTGAGGCGTGCTTTAGATGAAATTATCTTGTGCAGAAAGTCTTTGAGAAGAAGAGAAATGGCGCTTTAAAAGAAGGAGATGAAACAAAAATGCACTATAGTCTAAAAGACACTATAAGTCTAAAAGACACTATATCAGCATTACTTAATTACTATCTTTGAACTTTACTCTTCGAAAAGATCGACAGATTAGTTATTTTATTATTTACAACTTTTCAGAATATTTTACAACTTTATATAAGCATGATTTTATATACTTCATATAAACATGACGTAAGAAACGTTTAAAACGAAAAGTAACAAATCATTTGCATTTACGTTGCGTTTAACTACGCATAAAAAAATCATTTTCGTCTTACATTTCGTTTAACAAACGCAAAAAAAATTCCTTTGTGTTTAATGTTATAGCATGATGAAATGAAACGTAAAAATGTGCAAACAACGTTGCATTGATAGCCCTACCCACATACAATGAGCTACTTCCAAAGAATGCCAATGCATATTTCTTTGGTTATAGTTGGGCATATGTCGGATTGGGCTTTTGCACCCATATTTACAAAACATACCCAACTGGAGTCGAAAATTTGTTTAGTAAGTGAACTCTTTGTTTTTTCCACTAGTAGTTAACATGTGTTCCAACATAATGTTTAGCATTGTCAAACGCACAAAATGATAACGCAAATACTTTCTTGCGTCTTATGTTGTGTTTTACAAATGTAAGAAATTTCTCTTGCATCTTACATTACGTTTAACAAATTTTTATTGTGTTTACGTTTGCGTTTAGTTAAACGTAAGAAACGTTAAAACATTTAATTTTTTGAACATCTGCAAAATGCACAACAGAACAAAAGGATAAAATTTACATTTTATGAAGTTTACGAATTTCTAAAAATAAAGACTTGTAGAAAAAAATGCATGCATTCTTAAAATAGAATAATTGTAACTTGTTATATGATGGAATTCGGTACAAATCTCATCATAAAATTGACGTTCTACCCACTTTATATCCCGATTCTAAAATTAGAAAAGTTAATTCGTCAAGTTGGGCCATTTTTGCAAGAACAAATGATTTTGATTGAGTTTGAATCATAAAATAACATTTTTATGTGTATCCAATCAAAGAGAGAGAATAGATTCTCTCATGTGCATGTGAATGCAAAAATCATTCTTAGTCATCTTCATCTGCAAAAGCATTTAAGTCTCTACAATTTTGCCTATTTCAACTATGCACTCCAAATTATTTCATACTCGTAGAATTATAAACATAAGACGAAATAAACATAACGAAAGTGACCATTTGCGCTTACGTTGTGTTTAACTAAACGCAACAAAATCATTTGTGTTTTACGTTGCGTTTAACAAATGCAACAAAAATCTCTTGTATTCAGTGTTACGTCACGGCGAAACGAAACGCAAAAGGTTCAAAACGTATTTCGTTGATAGTAATAATGCTATGTAATAATTTAAGGCCTCGCAATTTAACAATTTAAGGCCTCAACAAATATTCCACAACATCAAAGGTAGGCCTAATTTCTGTGCTCTTTTGGGTGAGACTATATATGAAACATTATCCTAAACAATATCCTATAACTTTGACAATCCAGAAATTGTTCCCAGATGCTGTATAACTTCTAACAAATTTCTTTTGTTATCCTCCATACAACTCTAGAATAAATCTAGTGCTGGTTCTGGTTTACACCAGCAGACGAAAGACTAATGATAAATTCAATCTCCTCAGTCACCTCTTTCATAGACGGCCTGTTCTGACGCCTGTCCTCCAAGCAACTCAGTGCCAAAAGCCCCAGTGCCACCATAGCATCTAGATCAACCTGAGTGGCTCCACTCTTAATTGTGGGTTCCACTGCCTCCAGTATCCGTTCTTCCTCAACCAATCTTTGTATGTAATCTCGTAAGTTTATGTCATCCGTTGCTCGACGGAAGTCGATTGCCTTTTGTGAAGTGAGAAGTTCTAGAAGGACTACACCGAAGCTATACACGTCACTTTTGTCTGTTAGCTGAAAATTACGGAAATACTCTGGATCGAGATAGCCTAGAGTGCCTTGTGCGCATGTTGAGATGTGGCTCACGTCTGGCGTTGCCAGACGGGAGAGGCCAAAATCAGACACCTGATGGGGGTACATAAAAAGCTTAAAATTAAGCAAAACGTACAAGTACTACGATAAAATACGTGTTGGTTGTAATACTTTATGATAGAAGAGGAAATATAGCTCCAATGATATATACAAGAGAACCATTTAGGGAAAGTGATCATTCTGCCCAGGTTTCCAAGTTTGATGGGTATAAAAAAGGAAACATATACACAAAGGAAGAAGGATTATGCATTGTGCACCGTTCAATCCTTGATGTGGTACTGAAGAGTGAAAAACAAATTAAGACTCTAGTATGTGGCAAAAGTATCAATAGTTATGGAAAATGATTACCATGAAATTATCGTCAAGCAGGATATGTAGGATGCATTACCTTTGCATTGAGATTATCGTCAAGCAGGATATTGCTAGATTTGACATCTCGGTGGTAGATTGGGGGCATGGCTGAAAAATGTAGATAAGCAAGCCCGACACCCGTTTGATGCGCGATTGACAACCGATGATTCCATGGAAGTGGCGACAGAGAACCATGCAGGTGGTCTGCTAATGTTCCGTTAGTTATGAACTCATAAACCATGAAAGGCTGATCCAGGTCTACGCAACATCCAAGGAGGCGGACAAGATTCCGATGATTTACTTGTGACAGGATGCGCACCTCATTAAGGACTTGGTCTGTGGACTTGGTATTTCCAAACTTGGCACACTTGACCGCAATTACCGTACCATCTTGGAGCACTCCCTTGTAAACCTCACCACTTCCACCAGCTCCGAGGAGATTACTGCGTGAAAAGTTGTTTGTGGCTCGCTTCAACTCATGACTGGTGAAGTATTTTACTGGGCGATCGCTCGTGTTGTTTAGATTCAAAATTGTCTCTCTTTCTGTTGCTAGCCTTTCTTTTGCTGCAGCAATATACCGGTGCCGTATATATAAGAGAATTCCAAAAAGCAGTATTGCAGCAAGGCTGGTGGCAAGGCCTGCGAATAAAGTTTGAACCAGTTTCAACATATTAGGATTTGCAAAGATAATCCCATTATATTCTAACTGAGTTTAGTTCTCTTTTTACATACCAGTTTCCTTATTGTTTTGCGAGGAAAATATAATAAGAAACAGGGAAGCCAGTAGAATTTGTTGAACTAGAACTTAGAAATGAAATTTACAAGTCCACACAGATGCATGCAAATGAAGCCCCAAAAAGAGAACCAAAGTTAAATGGCTCACATTATATACATAATGAGACATTCAAGGATGTTTAGTCTTCTAATTTTTTTTCTTTCTTTTCCATTAAGTTGGTTCCTGAGATTAATAGACGCAAACGATATATACGAAGCATGATGAAATCCAATAGCCTAAAGTTGCCCGGGCATGCATTCAGTTTACTTATCAGTACACCTCATGTTGGGAAATACATCATAAAAGTTGAAAAACTGGGACAACAGGCGCTAAAATTAGTTGCTTATTATTCATAGATTAACCATACTTTGCAATTGTACTGCCAGCCTTCAGAACCATTATTTAAACCCAACAACAATTCCACAATTTGGCTGGATGTGCTCCATGAGATATATAAAGTAACACAATGACCCAATTGTTTCAGGTTTTAATCATACAAGTGGTGCCATAAAGTCCGCTCGTTTTAAACTAGTAGTTCTCCACAAACTATGAAAAAACTGCAATCATCATCGGGATGTTAATTAATTAGCTGGCAACTGAATCATATGCTTGCACCTTAGCCAAATGTGCCAGCTGAAATAAGTCAGCTAGCTTTATATAACAACTGTCATCCATAAACTACGAACAATATTACCATCCCCTAGGAGAAGGTACTAAAATAATTGACTACTAAGTTAAACATATGCTTAGGCAAACGAGCTGGCTGAAATAAGTGACAGTTAAGTTAAATAAGAAAAAAAGATAATTTTAGTTAGCGTATGTTGTTGAAAGTTTGTACCAGTTATCAAATGTCCTTGAGAAGAATCTTCACAATGCTCCACGCAAACTGTATCATCTGCATGGTTCATTGATCCTTGGTCAGGAAAAATTAGAAAAATCCTATTTTGCATGAAGATTAAATACAGTACAAAACTTATTTTTTTATGCATGAAGCTTAATCAATGAGTTTTCTGCCTTTTAAGAAGGAAAAAAAGGGGAAAACGCCTGAACTTATACAAATTTAACATGAGCTAATGAAATAAATTTGAAAGAATAGCAGGCAATGACAACAACATAATTGATTTCAAAAAAATTCAAATACTTACTGTGCACACACAAACCAGAAATAGGATTCCATACAAGTGGCTTTATGCAGAAGCACCGCTTCACAGATTCGACAGTCGAGGCCAGGTCTTTCGCACATGTAGCATTGTTACCTTCCTCACAATCCTCCTGAGTTTGGCAAACAGGCTCCCTGGGCAAAGCCCACTGCAATTCCAGTCCTGCTTTACTCGACCATTTATCCACCGGCTGCATCGGGTCAAGTTCCACAAAACTGCGGTACACGCCACAGGATCTGGCAGTAAGAGAAATTGAGTATGCATAACCACCATCTTCTAATGTACAACAGAACGGGAGAGTCCGGCAGCCAGGCACGTCAGATCTGGAAAAGTTGGAGTAGACTCGACAGAGGGAAATGGACGAGCAGTTCAATGGCGCCAAAAGGAGCACAGATGAGCAGTTATACACCATGATAGTGTTTCTTGAGGATAAATTGAATGGGCGTGATTTGTCTAGATTAAACCCTTCGGCTGTGACTTCAGGGGAGATGCATGTATCTTTTCTAATGAACATCAAAGGAAACAGAATTTCAAACATGATGAGAAGCCAGCAATGTTATTGATATGAATCATGAAATGAATAACTTGTGCACGCAATTACTAACTTGATAATTGGGGGCTGAATGATGAGGCGCTGCTGGGCAGGAAATATGGAGGTGATGGGATACAAATAGTTCACAGCCATAAAGAAGAGGGTGGAGGTCGAGTTAGAGCAGAGGATTTTGTACGAGGAGTCGCCGCAGGTTTTTTCTGTGCTAAATGGGAACGGAACCGGTGTGACGCCACACGGTGGGCATGTTTTTGCACTGACTCCTGTTGCTCCATGAAAAATTACAAGCGCAAATAGGAGGCAATTAGCAACGAAATTCACCCGCTTTCCCATTAATTGGTATAATTGGTGCATAGCATTTGTAGGGATCAAGGAGGGAGGAAAATTGCACATTCTTGGAAGAGAAGTTACAGGGTTAGCTTTCTTGCATGTGCCAGTGTGCCACCTAGTCAAACATTACTACAAGGGAATGCATAAACACAGGAAACTTCATATTTAAACAAAGAGAGCACATACAGAAAGCTCAGCAACAGATTTCTTTCTCACGCTTCAAGAGCATCTCTCTCATTCTTGCCATTGGAGTTGTCAATTAATATTCACAGGTACAGTTGCAAAGTTTGCAATTATAACCGAATCTTCCATATAATTTTGAAAAAGTTTACATGCAATTCTTATTAACTCTTAAGATTAACAGCTATCTTTGTTAATTTTGAAGTTACGTTTAAATTAAATTTCTGTGACTCGTGTATTTCATTATTTAAGGGACCCACTTTCCCGTAAAAGAAATTAGTATTTTTCACATTTGAAAAGTAAACCACAAGCAAACTAAAGAATTGACATTCTGGGTTCCTTCCTAATTCAATCATCAGAGATAATTCATACATTTTTTTTGTTAACCAACTCTCTTTTTTCAAGTTCTATATGAAAATGGATAGGTTTAAGGTGCAAATAGGACAAAGCAAAGTAACATCAAATACTAAATACACTACTGCTAGTTTTTCTGCCAACTATGTATACTGCATACTGATGTTAGTTGTATCTTGTAACTATGATAAATAGTGGATGACAGGTCTTATTTGTATATATAAAAAGGTACGGCCTATTAAATTAGAAGCACTTCCAAATTAAACAATAAAAAAAGCTTCTTCTAAACAGCTGTAAGCCTGTAACGAAACCTGTTTGGAGAAGCATCAGCACCGAAAATGCTAATATTTCTTAACCTATAAACAAAATCAAGGTGACCTGCATGTATATTACTGAGACGTGCTTACCACACCCAAGTAAACAAAACTCATATTATCAAGCAATAGAATTATAGAAAAAAGGAAGAGATAATGAAACTACGAAAGAAAATTCCTTTGAAAAAATTTAATCTACTAAAGAACTTCACATTGACCTCTCTAATTGAAGACCGACACCGCCGATCGAGGAGAGATACCGTGAAATTTGATAAGGTTCGACATTGAAGAGGAAGTTCACACTAGAAAGCTGAATGCGATTGTAATAACAGTTGGAGAAAATTGTGATTTTCAGAAAGATTTTGAGACAGATGGAGCTGAATATTTCATCGGAGCGCAAAATTTGCGAGGGGGTTAAAGAAAAAGAAAGACAATAAAAGCAATATAAATATTTTGTGCTCACTTTGCGTGCAGATAAATTTAAACGTCAAATTAAAAATCAACATTTTTTATATTAATAATAGTCGAACATTGATCTTTAATCTGACGATTCAAATAACTACACACAAAGTGAACACTAAAAACTGAGCGCAGAGATATGGTTCCCTGACCCCAAACCCTGCCTGAGAAGAGAGAAGGGAAGGCGAGGGAAAATGAGAGAGAATTAGAACTACCTGGAAAGGTAGCCGCCACCAGAAAGGTAGCCGCCATCGGCCTCTCCCGCCACCCCCTCGTCCTCTCTTCTATTTTTCTTTCTCCTTTTTTTATCGTTGAATTAAAGAGTTGTCATCTTTTCTCTCCGCCTCAGCCACCTCTTTGACCTCACCTCGGATCTGTCTCCACCTCTACTTGCCTCAGATTCGTCTCTGCCTCGAACCCGTCTACACAATCTCTAACTCCGCCTCTGTCACCCATCTACCTCTCTACCTCTGCCACCTCTCCGCCTCCCTGTTTCAGCCACCATAGCCCCAAGAAAGAGAATCTGGGGCCGTAAAGGAAGAAGAGGAGGGAAGTCGATGTGCGGGTTTTCCAGTAGTTGTCTCTTATTCCGACGCAGCCTCGTTTTTCCTCTTTCGCTCTCTGTCGTGGAGAAAATAAAGGAGGAAAATCGCATCACGATTTCTCCCAATAGCCGCCTCTTGGTCCGACTCGACCTCAACCCTAACCTCAGTCCATTCTCGTCACCTTCCACCTAAGTCCTAGCCGGAGAGAAGCATACTTCATGATTCTTTCATGTGGTCGAAGAAGTTAGAAAAGACACTTGGTAGCTTCTACCAAGATGTCTTGCTGGACACCTCGACAACTTGATTCGAAGTAATGAGGAATGACAACAGTTCTTTGATTTTTTTTGTTGTAGTTTTTTTGTTGGATGTTTGATGCAGCGAATTAGATAGTTCGTAGTTGTGATGAATGTGATGATTGTTGTTGATATTAGATGTAATTTTATTTTATCAATGTAATTCAACTTGACAGCTTCTATCAAGATTTTCAAAAAAAAATTAGAACTACCTAAGAAATTAGCGGGCCGGATATAGGCCGGGCATTTATTAACCAATACTTTCAATTGGATCATTAGTCCCGTATAAAAGATCTAAAATACACTAATGATCTCGCACTAGTTTTCTTCAAAAAGAAAAAAATGATCTCGCACTAGTCCAGTTTATTTAGGAGCTTAACTATATAAATCTCACTGGTCAAATCAGAAGGTTTTTATGTTAGTCGCAACTTTTTTATTTTTTTGATTTGTTAGTCGCAACTTAAAAATGCCTGCGTGAATTTAGAAATGATCCGTAAGATAAGAAACAACATTGATGGTAAATCGTGGTTATATGCAAATCAATGAATCAATATTATGTTGCAGTTAACACTTATCCATGTTTCAGTCAGGATGTGTAATAATAGACAAATTTATTCCTGACTGCCGACACTACATCATCTCGCCAAATTTCTTTTCCACTTGACCAATCTTACAAGAACCTCTATATGTTACACAGCAACCAAGATCAGAACCGTGTTAGTTCAAAAATCCAAACGACTCGAATATGAGCACTGAGCTTTACAGTTTACACTAACAAAATTTATCTACAAACCCACCTGCCGCAAAAAAATTGAACAGCCTAATGATAGCAAATGTGCAGTTTCAATCAGAAAAGCACAGGTAAAAATGCATAACATCCACCAACCTCCGGATTATATTATTCATTAATCTCAAACAATTCCAATTCCCCAGAGAGCGCTTATTAAGCACCAGTTCTAGTCTATGTACAAATCTGAGAATGCAAGGGAGAAGCAGAACATTTCTGGAGCCATCCAAGGGTACCCAAGGTAGAGGATTAGCAAAATCTGCAGGCATTGTGGCTTAGTCCAAAATCCTCCTCACAAAAAACAAAATGCACCCTCTCTTTCTTTCTTTTCTTTTTTTATATTCTTCACTAAATAACAACTCAAAAAATTAGTTTTCTAAGAGAACAAGCTTTCATTTTCTCTCCTTTGCTTTTGTATTCTCATTAGCTTTGCAGCTCCCACACTCTTCTCCCACAGCCTTGGGAGCTTTCTCCTTGATATTAAAATCATCTAAGCTTTTGTATTCTTCTCTAAGAAGCCTCTCCAATTCTGGATGCTTGGGCAGTGGTTCTTTACCATCCCGCACTTCTCTATAATGATGAAATGCCCTAAAATTAAAGTATATCTCACCATTAGATTTTTTGCTCTTCTTTGATAAAATATTCTAAACTTTTAATAACCTAGCAAACCTAAAACAATCTTAAGAGTCACACCAAACTTAACTAAGACATTAATAGCATAACAAAGCTAGAACAATCTTAAGGAGCCACGCCAAATTCATAAAAATAGGACAATTTTTAGATGCCTGGTTAGGCAGACTTTTAACTATACAACCAAGAAAGACAATACTTGCAGCATTTGTAATAGGAATAACAAATTAAAAAGAACCATAAAAATCTAGTAATCAGATACCATAGGACATACCAATATTTCTCAAGACCATAGAGATTGCCCTTGAGGTAGAAATCTAGAGTCAGCTGCTCAAAATCTTTATAAACATCTTTCCTAAAGTTTTTCTCCAATCCATAACTGCAATTTTAAAATGCCGCGAAATGGTTTATAGAAACAAAGGAGTACCATAACAAAAAGCAAATTTATGTAAAGTGCACATGTACCTATAAAATCTGAAAAAGCACTGAAGTCCATAATTATAGTTGGCATTTGCATCTTCAAGCGCAAGTTTACGGAACTCGTTGTACATCTCCTTATTGAAGTGATCTCTCAGGAAGAATGACCAGAATCTGTAGAGTGTGTTCATCTCCTGCATGTAGGAAATGCATATGCAGCCAGGAATCAATTGTCAGAAATAAACATAGAAAAGCACTTAAGGGCCACAAAGTCCCTGCCTTTGAAGGAGGTTAAGGGGAGGTGGTACCGTGTAATGGACTAATTGGTGACTTTACCCAACGTACATTCACTGGCCTAAGTGATCAATATTTAAACCTTCTATTAGACCCAGCACAAGGGAAGTTAATCATAGACCTCCAATTGAAATTTACAGCTAAACAAAGAAAAAAATTCCTTTCAGCTTGAAACAAACATAATGCTGGTTTAAAATGCACAAGGTATATTTATTTATGAGGATGAATCTCTAGTGTAAAGGATATTTTAAGTCAAAAAGTAAAAAAAAATAAAAATCAGCAGAACCTCACTACAGCCAGTTCCAGCTTTCTTGCGGTCGCTTAGACAGCGCTTGTGATACTTCAGATACCTTCACATGGCAAGAAAAGAAAAAGAGGAAGACCAAATAACTTAATTCTACATCCACTTTCTGTATAATCCATAAATGTAGAAAAACAATGTGAAGAAAAAAAAAGTAAGAGATTTTCCAAGAAGAAAGTCTACTTCTGCTGCTTGAATTCATTATCGACCAAAAGCTGATGACTAGGGTGCTGAAAAGGAGGGAAAGGCTTTGGGATGGACCCCACAGGCGGGCTGCTCCCTGACAGAGCAGAGTGTGACCCACCAGCAACACTCAGCTTTGATGATGAAAGCGGTCTGAAAACATCATTTAGATTCACTTGTTATTATGATTAAAAAAAACAATGACATATTTTACCCTTGTAAGATGTAGAGCATCTAAATTAAGTAAATGCAAACAAATCTAGATGTGCACCCAGTTGTGCATCATTCATCTTTCCGGAAATCAGAATTTAGGTCACACACACAATTACTGAGAAACAAAAGACGGGCAGCAAAAAAGTAGAAGTATGGAACGAACACATTTATTACATATCAAGCTAATATCCCACTTTGGCAAAGTCAACTTACCAGAAATTAAATAGTCAGACCAAACAGTTCTAAGGATAAGGATATGTGGCTGGTACTGCAAAGTTACAAAACCAGTACCACTAACTAGCACCAAAATCCTAGAGACAGATGCTTTGATCCTCATGGCACCAAATATCAAGAAAGAAAGATCCTGAACTCCCAATTGTAAGAACTTTGGCAAGCCAACATGTTACTTAAAAAACTCCCAACAACTTCTACAAGGGTAGCCATGCAAAAATGAAGTAAATTAACCAATCTAGCAATCTAACCCATGATTCTCAGGTGTTGAGCCGAAGAAAAAACCAACAGATTTGCTAGGTGGACTTCCTGACACAACCTCGTAGCGCATGTTCCTCCCCACAACACCCCCAGAGTGCCCCCTGAAATTTGTTGGGAAGAGGCGCTGTTTGTGAGAGTTGTAAGGTTTCCCGTGGCCACCACCCTTGCTCTGTCTTCTTCTTGGAAAACCTGGCCCGGCTTCTTCCATCCAGGTGTTTCCTGGATTTGTTGCACTTTCAACTTCAATATTGGCACTATGGTTTGTAGAATGAGATTCTGTATCCCCGTGTTTGGCATTGCTCCCATGATTCTGCTTTCTACTGGTTCGCTTTTTTCGCAACTCCTGCAAGTCATAGCAATACATATATCAGGACTTGAGTCAAGAAATTTGCTATTATTTAGTTCTCCGTGACACTACCAACAACAACAAGAACAAAAACAAATCCTTTAGTCCAAAACAGGTTGGGGACACTTCTACTCTCACTTAGAGAAAATAGAAAAATATGATCAAATGCCACTGTATAAGATGAAGATAAAAAAAAATTATGATACCAGAAAAACTATCAAATATCTTCTGATATATTTCATACTAATCTCTTGCTTGCATTTATATGAATTTTCCTTGGACGTGCTTATACAGCTGAGATGATATAACCTAACAAACCAAATAACACTTAGTTTATGCATAACCACAGTAACATCTTTGCATACTTCAAGGTGGAAAACCAAATGCATTAAAACTAACAAATAGAATCCATTGAACTTCTCAATCACAAATTAAGTTTACTTAATACCAATTAATGTCACTCCTGCAAGAAGTAAAACCTCAAGCCTCTTCATTGCAGTAAGATGGAACTCCATGCATATAAAACAATATATTTGCAATAGTTTATAGTTAATTTTACTTTAAGCCTATCAGGTAAGCAATTATATGAATACTGCAGCTGCACCTGATGTTAAGGTTGCAACTGAATAAGCAAAAGTCTAATAAGAAATGTACTGTTAGTACTAGCCGCGAGCACCTGCTCATAATAATAAAGTCCATCGCTTATAGCAGATGCTTGTTCAGTTGAAATAGGTCCTGAGTCCCGCTGTTCAAGTTTGACACCTTCGTCCATCCTTATTTCCTGCATGGAACTCAAAAGGAAAAAACTCATTGGGCTGTAGTCAGAAGTCGGAACAACTTTAAGACAACAACAAGTATCTATCAACGGACAAATAAAAAAACAGTCTACAAAAAAGCTTAAACATGGCTAAACCCTGTTCGAATTAAACAGAACAATTAGGTCTCATTTAACCGAGGTAAAAACTGAGTTTCAACAGCTTCAGGCAAAAAATGAACTATTCATTAAACAAAGTTAAATTTGAAAATAAGGCAAGAAAGAGGTGATCTTACTTGAGTCACAATAACTAGCCTAGATAAATCTTGATCATTTATGTCAACCTCTTCTTCCCCCTCATCAACCCTAAATATGAAAGGAAAATGGAGAATAAGAAATTGGGAACAAGTGATCAACCAAAAAAAATGAAACACCAAAGAATAATCAAATTTTACCTTCTATTAGCTGGCAAAAGATCAGTTTTGGCATATGATTGGTGGTCAAGCTCAAGCTCCTCATCAAGCATGAAAGTTCTCTGTTCATCACCAAAAGGACCGTTGCAAGAATCTTGTAAATAGGTTCCCTTACATTCATCTTCATTATCATTAGAAGGTACTTCATTAGATTTAGTTGTTGTATTATTGTCATTTGTCTCCCCAATAAGAGATTGGGTATCTGTAGCCTGAGGAGTTTGGACTAAGACCCACCTATTCCAGTCATCACGCCTCCTTATTTTCTCTCCCTACAAAAGATGAAAGGCAGGCTAATTACTGAAATCGCTTTTAGGATATCATATGAACAATCAATCCTTCTAATTTTGTTTAGGAATATTATGGAACGAGAATACTAAAACAGAAAGAGTAGCTTTTTTTTTAAGTGGAGGCACACCTCAACTTCTACAGCACTTGAATCACGCAGAGCATCAAGAATCAAAGATATGTCTGTAGTCATCTGTTTAACCTGACATTAAAAAAGAAAAAAGAAAATTATTAAGTCAATTTCCAATGAAAAGCTTTCAGCAACCAAGAAAAGTTATGTTAAGATTTAAAACTAGAATGCAAGATCAAAAAATACCCTTGGAAACTCAGCTATTTTGTTAACCGGAGCCCATCCTTGTTCATCCATTAAAGACCTTAGATATGAATCGCCAGGTAAATTTGCATCACTGTTGCAAGACATTATACCACAAAAACTAAGCCTCAAAATTAAGGTTATGCTCGGATTAAAAAAATGCAAAGCTCTTTTAATGATGATTTTAATTAAACAAAAGGTCCTACACTCCTACATATATCAAATAAAATAAGTGAGTTGCAAATAAAGCATAATACAAACAAAGCATTGATATGAGCACACCTAAAGTAATATTCAAACTGCATTATTATTTTCTCTCTCAAATCAACTGCCTCAGGTGTAGCATTTAAATTAGCAGCTGGAGGTAAATTATTCATAATGGGGCGGGGCAGGCCTCGCATCATATCTGCAAGCCCAGCAGGGACATAGAACATAGGAGGACCTAAGTACAAAAAATCCATACAATAAAGTGAGTTGCATTAGTAGAGCTTTCCTGGAATTTAAGAATTGGAATCATATTTGCACATTCCACTTATGTCACTATCCATTATATGCTTATTAACAATGCATTGATTAACTTATTCATCCATGAAGAATTTTTATATGCTAGTATATTTTATTTCTCTAAGAACAGAACAAACCAGAAAAAAACATACCAACCATTATCAGAAAGTGCTAGTATTTTAACATAAAAAAGGACCCACATGATTCATAAAAATAATTCAATATTATTTTATACAAGCAAAGGCAGCAAGCATGCAAGCAGGTTGCAGCCTTTTCAGAATCTTGTATTCCATTAAAGTATAAAGTATAATGAACAGGTCTGAAACCCGGTATGTGGGGTCCTTCATAGACATTTGAAGTTGGGCGGTTTGAACCTGAACTTTTTCTCAAAAGAAAAAAGCATAATGAACAGAATTTTAGTAACATAAAGTCATAAACATATAATGCATCACTACCTGGGAAGACGGGTCCATTAGAAAAGCCAGTAGGTGGCCCATACAAATGTGGTGGCATTGGCCGACCCAAACTCCTGGGACCAGCAATGCCTGGTGGCACACCCATTCCATCTCTTGGGACAAAGGTCCGCTGGTTGCCATTACGGGGATCAAAAGCACCTGTTGGTCTCGCGCCAGGGTGCATCGGCCCGTTACGCCATGGACCCGGTGGGTCTTCTCTGGGCACAAAATGGGGATCAACATTCATAAAAGGCACTGGGTAAATCTGGTATGGATAATCATTAACCATCATTGGAGGTGGAGGCATGACCGGATATAGCATTGCTTGACCTAGTTGGTGTGGATAAGGGAATGGCACCGGAAATGGTGGTGCACTATTTGCAGTTGCATTAGTATTCGGGTTAGGATTGCGCTTGTGACCATGCTTGTTATTATGGTGATGTTGATGCTTATTGAAATTGTAGCTATTACCAAAGCCATCGGACTTGCGGGGTCCACCATGTCCCTGAAAGAGTACATTAAAACATAACAATTAATAAAGCCACTTAGGAAAGTAACTCTGAGAAGTCATTTCATAGTAAAGACTCTTTAAATTGGAGGTAAAAGAAATGTGAGTTAAGAATTAAATATCATGCAAGTATGCAACCTCCTCAGCTCATTGAAAATGCATCCAATGTATAAATAAAACTACGATTTGTTTAACAATTCTATTAAGGCAACATTAAATATCTATCTTGTCCTGATCGCCATCTAGTTTCTGTTTAATTTATCAGTATATTGTTTGCTTAAAATTGAAATTCCCAAAGTTCCTAAAATCAATTTGATTAAGACAAGAAGAATAATTCAACTCTATAAAACTAAAATCCTGTTGTCTCAAAATGAGTAAAGTTGAAAAGACTAGGGTTTGTAACAGCTATTGAATGTTCAAGGGCTCCTTCATTCCCTGTCTATACAATGAAAAGGAGACTACACTTGATAAGTTCCTCACATTCCCTAGAAATTCCCTCCATCAATCCTTATAACAATTCATATTGCACAAAAGCATATCCAACTGAAAAGATCATGCAACCCTATCAACAATTAACAGGAAGAAGTTTAAGAAATCAACCTGCATTGATGGGGAAGAGGGCATGGATCCATTCTCCGAATCGGAGCCAGCATTTGCATCGCCAGCCTTAATTCCGGCCTCAGTAGCTCCCTTGGCCTTGGAATCAGTCAAAGCAGGCCACGTGTCAGTCCCCTCACCCATTACTGACCCGTCAGCAGCCTCAGCTGTTGCCACCTGTCGCCACGGCGATTGCCTTCCCTGATCAGGCTCCATCAAACCACTTGTTACAAGACGACAATCCGATGAGGAAAAAAACTAGTTGTTTCCAAAAGGGGTATTTAATTTAGATTTTTGGGTACTTCAGGGGGGAGAGAGAAATTAGAGAGAATCTAGCGGAAGAGCGTTAGCACTCCATAATTAGTAGAGAAGCATCGAGCTGTGCCTATTTTTGCGGCGGATCGATGAGTTGAGGTTTCTGTTGCAATTTTAGGGTTTTCGAGGGTTGTGATAGGAAGGCGGGATTAGGGTTTTTGGAAGCACTGCACGGCGAGGAATTTTTAGTTTTAGGCTGGCATGGCCGACTGACACGCTGTTCAGTTTCCTTAGACTGACAGGATCGCGTTCTTTCGGCTTGCTCTCGGTTTTTTGTTGTGACGATAACAAACTCCAGTGAGGCTACAAACAGACCCCACTTGTCATTAGAAACCTGTAGGAGCTTGATGCATGCTCGGGTTTGGACCTGGTGCATTTAATTTCTTATGTAATTGACCTCTCTTCACGATGGGTTACGAAGGAATACTGGGTGGTCTAGGTGTAGATATGGTGTTTGCATTTTCTTTTAAATGGGTCGAATAGTCGGCGTACTTAAGCAGATCCAAGAGCAAATGGAGAGAGCCGTACTGTTTGGTCCGAATCGGAACAATCCGACGTGGATTGTAGGTGCGGCTTTGATAATGCGGGTCCCAAACATCTAGTCGTTCAAGGACGACCAAGAATTAAGAATCTGGGATAAATTTTATTAAGAATCTAAATATGGGCCTCATTCTGTAATAGTGTATGATTCCTAAAAAAAATTACAAATAATTAAGGACGCATCAGCGTCCCTAAATTATCTTTATTATGTTATTATTTTCGACTTTTTTTTTTGGTCTGAGGTCTACTTTAGAATAGAAAATTCTTCATCTAGAGTGCAAGTCATTGTTGCGTCTCTAAAGATAGAGAATTGTCCGACCAAAGTCGTTAGACAGGCAATGAATGCAGAGACAGAAAAATGGAGAAATCAGAGGCGCAACTGTTAATAATGCCCCTAGATACATTTATTAGAGGCGCTACTATTACGTGTGCTTCTAGTGAAGGAAGATTGTTGCCCCGAAGTGGACCCCAAATAGGAGAAAACTGAGAAAAATAATAAAATAATGAGGGAAAACTAGGGACGCTATTAACAATAGCGTCTTTGGCCCTTTGTAAAAATATTTAGAATGCTTGGATAAATTTTTTTAGAATGCTAGGCTAAAATAGTGAGGGAAAATTAGGAACGTTATTACATATTAGAATTACCAAGCAACATAGAGCTCTACCATTAAAGCTTTATGTTAAGAATATGTATGATAGATTTCACGTGACACATGATAACAAGAAACTTAGTAACAATTTTTTAAAAAAAAAGGTGAAAGCCCACTTCGTATCTACTAATTGCTAGGGTTTAGGGTGCCAATTGATCAAAAATCTCATGTTGTCTTTAGTTAATTTTGTTTAATTTAGGTTAAAAATATGCAAGTTCATGTTATTGCTCTTCCTTGTGTTATGATACAAGTACGAGAAGAATTGAGCCAAGAAAATTTCGAAATCGAACTCTAGATGCCAAGCAGCACGAAATGATGCATTTATGCACCTATTTGTGGGATGCAAGAGCTCATTGCGGTCTGCAAACCTGACCAGCAAGTTTGGAAAAATCCAAGAGCAGCTTCTCAAGAAATGTTTGCGGGCCGTAACCCTTTCTTTGCGGGCCGCAAAGCATAATCGTGGAAAATGAATAGAAGTCATCCTAGAGCAGATCCTTGATTGCGGACCACAAACCTGTTGATGCACAGAAACACAGATCTGGCCAATTTTTGTTTGAATTGTTCGCGGGCCGCAGCCGCAAAGGCAGCGTCTGAAGCCCATAACTACCAATCTACAAAAGGGTTTCAGGGGAATTTGGGGGGATCTCTCCTAATTCGAATTTTGGATCTTTTTGGAGGGATTGAAAGAGAGAGAATAGAGGATCTTGGCAGAGAAGAACAAGGAAAAAGAAATGAAGATTAGGGTCGAAGATTAGCGTCTACAGGTTTTACCTTTTTCCTCTTCTCCTTATTTGGTTAGATTTGATTATGTATCTTGTATTTGATTGTGCCATGAGAGGTTACTTCTTTCTCTAGAGCTAACGGTTGTATCATGAAACTTGCTTCGTAGTTCAACACTTTTCTAAAATCAATTGTTGCTTGTTGATGTTTCTTTGACTTAATTCTTATTTTTGTTTGATGATTTGAGATTGCAATATTTTGAATTGTCTCTTAGATAAAAAAGAAACTCTAAGTCCTAATCAAGTCCGAAGGGAAAGATTAGAGACTTAGATGGTAATTAGGGTTTCCTTGTGATTTGTGAAAAGCATAGTTGCTAAGCAAATTAACTTGTAAACCTTAATTTGACTTGTGCCTTGAAAACCTAGATTAAATTAGTGTAATATGCGGATATGACACTGAGTTGTTTTAGGTATAATGTTAAAAAGGTTAATACACTCCTTAACACAATAATTAGACGTTATTAACCACAACTGGAACAATTGAGACAATTTTCATTAGTCTTTCAAGCAAGTGAATTGAGAATCCCGAAGCCTTTGAACATCTTTATCTTGACTAAACACCTTTTCATTTTATTTCGTAACTTAGTTAATTGCCGCTTTTCAACTTTTAAAATCACCAAATCATTCTCCTCAGTCCTTAGGTTTAAATTACATAGTTCAATCAAGAAGGTTAAGTTGTCTTTGTGGGATCGATACCTCAATACCGCATCGATTAGGTTCTATGCTTGCAACCTTTTAAATCGGTATTTTTGATTTAGAACTTGTATTAATCATAACACACAAAGAACCGATTAAGTTTTTGGCGTCATTGCTGGGGACAACGGTATCTTTAGGTTGAACTTAGTATTTGAATCTTAAATTTTTCTTTACATCAATTGATTATTTTTGTTGCTTAAAGCCAAGTTTTAATCTACTTACAGGGTTTGAAATCTGGCAGGAGAATCCTCGACTACGAACGTCACCAATCTAGTCGAGTGGTTCTCTAAGCAAGGATCTACACACCTCTTCTACGAGTGAGGACAAATTGGTTGACAAGAGGGTCTTTTCTCAACTTCACACTGCATACCTTGGACATGGCAGCCCAAGGAACGCTCGAGGAACAACTTGCAACCATCCATGCAGAATGAGACAGCATCGCTCAAGAACTCCAAAACGAACGGGTTGCTACACAAGCAAGAGCACAAGTTGTAGGCGATCCGAATCGTCCACTTTGGGACTACACTGCCTCGAGAGAAGATGAGATTCACTTGGGATACACTGCTCCAAACATCCCAGCGGAGGAATACCAAATTCCGCTAGGATGGGTTACTATGGTTCAAAGGCATGTGTTTCATGGGTTGCCGCATGAGGACGCAACCCAACACCTTGCTAATTTTGAGGAGATTTGTAGCACCATCAAGGTCAGTACTACCCCGGACGAAGACTTGAAGCGGATGGCATTTATCTTCTCTTTAGCCGACAAAACGAAGAGCTAGATCCGAGGACAAAGACCGAAAAACATGGACATATGGCCCAAGATCGCTAATGCTTTCCTCATCAAATTTGCCTCGCCCTCGAAAAACAATAGCATCCAACACCAAATACATAACTTTCGACAGCGGGCCGATGAATCAATGTACGAAGCATGGGACCGATTCAACGAGTTGTAGCGAAATTGCCTTCACCATAGCATCGAGTTGTGGTCTCTTCTCCAAATTTTCTATGCTGGACTAATGCCTCACGACCAAGGGATGTTAGATGCGGCTGTTGGGGATAGTTTAGTAAACAAGATCGAGAAGTAATTTTCCAAATTTTTAGAAGTCTTGAAACAATTGCATATCAACTTGTCCCTTACTGAGGTAATTACTCAAATGCCTATCTATGCCAAGTTTTTTAAGGACATACTTTTAAATAGGCGTAAATTAGAAGAAGTTCAATTGGTAGCCTTGACCAATTTGCCTAAAAAGTTGGATGACCCCGATAAATTTGCAATTCCATGCTCAATTGGAAATGTGCAATTCAAGAAAGCATTGTGCAACTTGGGTTCAAGTGTGAGTATGATGTCAAAGTAGGTATTTGGTAAGATAGGGGTAAGTGAACTTAAGCCAACTCGAATTTCATTGCAAATGACGGACTAATCGGTCAAATTTCCAATAGGAATCATAGAGGATATGCCTATTCAAATTGGCAAGTATTTTGTGCGGATTGACTTTGTCATAATTGACATGGAGGAGGACTCACAAACTCCATTGTTATTGGGAAGACCATTCTTGAATACCGCTAAGGCGGTGATTGATGTTCATGAAGGGATGATTTCCTTCAATATTGGTGAAGAAAATATCACATTTCATATCTACCGGTCTCTCAAATATCCCTCTAATGACATGTTTGTTTTCAGGGTTGACATGATTGAAACTTTGGTTCAAGAAGAAGTATTTTCAGCAGAAGATGCAAGGCAGTTGGATCAAATTTTGGAAATTTCGGACTCAGCAGCAAAATCTGAAGAATCTGAGCCAATTTTGACATGTTTGCGGGCCGAAGCTAGACCCTGCGGACCGCAAGACATGGCTTCCAGTGCCAAATCGGCTGCTTAAGGCTCACTTTCAACCTTGGACCCCAATTGTGCCCCAAAACCCGTGTTTTCAGCGGAACACATGCCTGAGTTTGTTGAGGTCCTTGACAAGTCTCCGAATGATGCTCCAAGGGTTCATTTAAAGCTGTTATCGAATACTTTGCGCTATGAGTTTCTAGGACCCAATGGGAGTTACCCAATAATCATCAATGTCGCCCTCAACCGAGACCAAACCAACAAGCTTCTTCATGAGCTAGGGAAACATCGTAGGACAATCGGGTACATCATTGGAGACTTAAAGGAATAAAACCCTCTATTTGCATGCACCAAATCATGACAGAGGATGGTCACAAAATCCACAGTAGAAGCGCAAAGGAGGTTGAACCCTAATTTGAGTGAAGTAGTGTGGAAGGAGTTGGCGGCGCATTTATTTGTTGGTGTATTTATCGTAATTTTTTAAATTATATTAGAATTTATTATGCATAAATATAGATTGTGAAATTATCTTTTTTTGTTGATCTTCAATCAACGCTTAATCATTTCTTTTTATGATTTAAACACGTTGTTGCTTGTTTGAAATGCTAAAACTATACTCGATATGCACTTAGATTCTTTTCAAGAGACACTACGAGGCCAGATTTTTATATAAAATTCTTTTCGAAAGAGTTTAAACCTAATGAAGCAATTAATAAAAAGAGAAATTTAGTTATATGTCACTACATAACATATTAATTTTCAAAATACCACTACATAACAGAAAATTATCAAAATGTCTTTAAATTTGAAATATTATTTCTATTTTATCACAATTTAAAAAACAAATCAAAAGATGTCCAAAGTACCTCTCCTATACCAAAACAACATCATAACATCATAACGATCAAGCTGGAACCAGCATCACATAACTTTTTTATGTACATCATCTTATATTTTTATTGAGGAAAAAAACAGCAAAACATCAATAGAAAAGAAAGAAGAAGGGGATGGTGTCCTTGACTTCGTGTAGTGGTGAGCTAGCAAGTTGATATCCAATTGGCGGCGGCGTGCACTATCTCTAGTGTGAGTAGATGAGGTCAGTTCATGGAGGATAACATGCGACGATTTCGTTCTTTTCATATGCACCAGAAGGTTGTAAACATTGTGGAGTCCCAGTGTTTTGTTGACATGGCAGTGAGGTTCTTCATGTTTTGCATCCAGAGTGAGGGAGTATTGTCATGTGTTTCGAATGTTATCCAGGATGTTACAACGTTCCATACTGTTATTGTGAATTTACAAGTTAGGAATATGTGAGTTGATGTCTCTAGTAGAGTATTGTTTGGAAGTATGCATCTTTTGCGTGGTGTCCCCTCTCTTAAGTGTAAGAATTCCATTTTGATTAATTTGTTCCGGAGTAATATCTATATGAAGATCTTTACTTTGAGGGGAGATTTAGTGCTCCAAATCAGTGGGGATATCCATGAAATGACTTCTGGGCTGGCGAGAAATTTAGGCCGTTCGGGACGAATATTGTCCGGTGGCCGTCCAATTCCAGATTAAACTGCCATCAATGTGATTACTTGTGGAAGCTTTGAAGATTGGCAAAAGGGAGAAGATTTCTCTCAGAAAGAATGAAGGTATGTCCTGAATATTCGCCAGATCCTCATTGACTCCTAGATCAGGCAGGTTGTAATGTGTCCGTAGGAGGGATGTGAAAGTCGTATCCTTGTGAGAATTTAGGTGCCACAACCATTTTATTAGTAGTGCTGTATTTAGAGTTTTGATGTCGAGGAATTTGTATTCAAGGTCTAATATGTACGTGCCATAAAGATCGTTCCAGTAGCATATAGTCCAGGTCATAGAAATGTGCAACTACACTTGGATGGTGATCGTTTCTCAAACTATCCCCGTATCAAATGTGCTATCAAACAAACACAAAGCACACCTTCAAGTCTTCAACCAAAAGAAAACAAAAGACATCTCTGCTACGCATTCAGAGAATATTCTTTAACCTCTTAATTCTAAATTCGTACATCTATCTGAAACAGGTAAAATAGACACAAAAACCCCTTAACAATAATTGGCCACACAAGGAAAAGAGTAAAATAGAAATCGTAATTCTTTGCCACCAACAAAATCAACAGAAAAACAAAGCTCCATGAATTGAATTAGAGCTGATTATAATCGGATTGTTGCGTGATTTTACACGTAAGTTCTTCCGATTGAACACAGTAGAACAATAGTATTTGCTTCTTGCCACTCTTCTCCATCTATCCTTTCTCTCTTATTTCTATGAAACGAAAAATACTCTCTACTGATTTTTTTTATGAGACATCGATTTGGGAATTGGGAGGCGGAGAGAGCAATGGTGGAGTTACAAAATATTTACGCATAAGGGCTTTGGAGACAAAAATGGAAACAATCGCGAGTCACGGGCTTCCGAGATCCAGTTCCACACAGGAGGGCGCATAAGGGAGGCCAGAAGGGACGATATATTTACTCTATTTTTTATTTGTTTATTTTTTAATTATATTGAAATAGAGATAATGACATAATTATAAATTAATTTCAAATTTAATGACATTTTTATATAATGACGTACAACCAAATTTTCCTTAATAAAATAGCTAAATAAGAACAAATTCTAAGATGATGTAATGTTATTTTGTTGCTCTTATGATCTCGTCGTTATACCCATAAACTCAGAAAAATAAGATAGTGTCATTGCATGCTAAATTCATTTTATTACATTTCTTGACCAGAATTATGAAATTGAAATTTACGGAACACTCTTAAAACATGAAACTGCTAAAAGATCGCTAAACAACGTCTTTGTTTGTTTGATTTTTTTTTTTCTAAAAATGAAATTAACGCTCCAAATTCTTTGAAATCGAGAATGCTTGTTTGTTTTAATTTAATTGTGCACAATTTTTCTATCTTATTTATCATGCTTTCTGAACAATTCATTGCATGAAACATATTAGCAAAATAACTTAAGCGACAATGGTTACATATATGTTAATTGCAACTAAATCGACATAGATCATATTATAACATTTTCTGAGAAAGAAGCGGAATTTTTGTTCTAAGTCTCAAATTTAGATCTAAAGATTTCTAGAAATGTTTTTATTAAATTTCGAATATGTGACTTCTCTTTAAAAGAATATTGCTCTTAAACATTATAACATAGTTCATAGTTGAATGACATAAATTAAAATTAAACGTTTAGTATGAAATAAATATTATAAAAAATATTAACGTGTCTATTTTCAACTAAGTAACCACTTTTTCAAGTTATATTTGGCAGGAGAAAAAATAGAGACATTGTTTGGAATTGCCGAATTGGACCTTTATTCGTATCGAATATGGTTGGAACTGGTTAGAAAAGAATAAACGAGATATGCCACTTTTATTTAGAATTTTCGTCAAAAAAAATAAGATTTATATTTTTTTCAGAAGGATAAAACAAAATACATTTTTAAATATACATAATTATTTTATAAAAAAATTAAATCGTATAAATATACAAAAACATTTTGCAATTTTTCAACACTTAAATCCGCCACTGTTCCCACCTTTTCAATTTCAAGGGGATGCTGGAATTGGGTTATTGTATTTGAGCCCGAATTGAGAATAGTATGAGACTTTTTTATTCTTTTCTGGTCTTATTTTCACTAAGTATTCGTTACTAGCAGCTTTTTATTTCTTTTTCTATTCTTCTGTCCATCTCTTGCACTTTCCAGAGCAAGAAAGAACTTTCTCTTTCCATTCAATTCCAACCATATTTTCGGTGATTTGACAACAATTTTACAAAATTGAAAGACACGTTAGTGTTGAAATCTTTTCTCAATGAAATCCATATTGTATATGTTGGAATGATTATTTGTCTCGAATTTTTCTTCTTCTTTATATTCATTCTTTTAGTAAAATCTTTTGTATAATAATTTAATAACAACTGACAAACATTTTCTGCTTGGCGCATTTTGTTTACATTCATGCTCTCTATATATATTCAGTTGACTTGTTGAACTGTTTTAGAAGTGTCTAATTTCATTATTAAAAAAAAATACATCAATGAACTTTTCACATTCCAATGAGAAAAACGATGAGTATCCGGTAGAAACATTCCTTTACGAAATTTCCTCCAGAATTAGAGACATAACGAAACATGTAGCAAGCACCATTACTGAAATTAAATTAGAGACATAACGAAACATGCAAGACCCATTCAATTTCTCCTGAACACGGATTTGCATAATTTAAGCATACAGTCTACACACACACTGAGGCTTAGCTTCCTATGAACTCATCGCTCTAAATTTTCCTACCAAAAGACATAATCCATATTATTATTATATTATGTATTATGTAAATCCACAAACAACCTCATCGAACCACTACCACTAATAAACCCGCTGAACAAAGATGCTCGCTAGCATCTCATAATTTGACACAAACACATTTAAGCAAAAATGAGGGTCCTACGAGAATAATTAAAGAAAAAATAAGAATTAAAAAAGAAATTGAGGACTAAGCTAGAACAAGGGCAATTAAATACAACTTCAAAACAGATAGTAGTATGTCTAGTTCTGATAACAACAATAACAGAAAATAATAACACTAGGGGAGTTCTGTCATAATTCACTAAATTCTAACTCTCCTACATAATCTAAGCATGGCAACCCTAAATCATCACCAAAACAACTTACATTACTTAAAACACCACAATCTAAAACCAAAATGCTACATCAACGCATCTTAGGCCTCTTAGAAGGTCCTGAGCCAAAATCACCCCTGCGCTTGGCTGATGCTGAGAAAGTCGCACTCTTCTTGACCACCTTTCTCCTCCTCTCTCTCTCCTCCTCAGAATCACTGTCATCCCCTTTCTCTCTGTCTGCATTGCTCGCCTCCCTCTCCAACTCCTCCCATGTCTTCCCCTTTTCTTCCTCGGAATCTGCACCGGACCCATCCTCAGAACCCTCCTCATCCTCACTCTCCACCAGTGAAGCCGGATCGGAGTCCTCCTCTGACGACTCTGATTCCTCCCCCTCCACATCTGACGGCTCGTACCCCTTGTCAGACTCCTCACTCCCATCGCTCTCTGAATCACTTGCATCCATGTTCAGAAACTCCCACCCACCATCTTCTATAAACTTCTCAGGGTCTTCAGTTATGGTTTTCAGGATTGGGCGCCAGTTTAGATTTAGACGCGACTCGTAGTACTTCAGATCAGTTGTATCCAACCATTCCTTGATTGCATCTAGAGAAGATGAAGGGATAGAGTCAATTCGCAACACATCCTTCTTAAAATCCTTAAAAACAATTGCCATGTCGAAGTTCTTCTGACCAAACCCAGCACGTTCTAGGTTCACAATCTCAATCTCACTCAGAGTTACAACCAGAAAAGGCGTCTCAACCAGCTCAACCAGGCAGGTTGATGTTGGTATGATGAAAGCGGATGCCTTGTAAGGCACACCATGAAACCCTAGTTCACGAAGAGGCATGTCGAACTCCAAGTCGAGGTCCTTAAACTGAGGCTGTGACCAGTGGTCATTGACCCTGTTCACAAATGTTTGGAATTCCATATTGATTCTGTTCTTCCTTTCTCTTTCCCTTTGCTCTTCTTCGATCTCATCAGGATCTAAAGCCGATCGACGGGCCCCACCAAGTGTTTGCACCACATCCATCACTTCCACATAAAACTGCACATCCTTTGTCTTCTTGTTCCCCACCATTATATGGTTATGCAGATGGAAATGCAAGAGGGTTATCATTTCCCTCTCAGCTGGTTGAAAGAAGGCATGTTTAATGTTCCCATACATGATATCAACTCTTTCATCTGGACGAGCTGTAGAGTACCGGAATCCATTAATATGTGCCTCGAGGGAACCCGTCAGCTTCCTCCCTCTACCACCAAAATTTGGTCTGATCCATAAATCAGGCAACCGCATTGGCTTCATGCGACTGCTTGGTGCCACCTGGAGCTTCTCCTGACTGACAAGAGTTGCTCTCTCAGCACGCTCAGACTCTCGTGACGCCACCTGGCGCCTGAGAGTCTTTATCTGTTGCACTACCTCAGAGCTGTGCCTCGAGTCTTTTGACCTGAAACTGATTTCTTTAACAAAAATATTACCTTGGAATTTAAGGGTGTTTGCATCATGAGGGTTGAATGCTGTCCCAGGCACGTTGAAGATTACTCTAATGGTACAGGTACGGTTGTCTTGGTGGCTGGCAACACTCTTCACAGTCGACACATGGAACGGTACCATGCTACCATAAATTGGCAAGAGGATTGCCTCATTTTTTTGGTCGACTTGTATCATCAGTTCTCTTGAATATGGCAAATCATTAGGGCTTCTGTATGCAACAAGTTCATTCGATGCCCTAGCAGTCCCGCGTGCATCACCGGACCCAGGCCCACCACCAGCAAGACGTCGAGCTGTCTCCTCATTCTTTTGACGGGCCAGCTCAGCTTGGTGCTGACGTCTGAGCTCCTCCTTTGACATCTCATGGTTTTCAGACCGGAGTGTGGCCTTTGATGGGCCTGGAGCAGACCGATTAACATCAGAGTTCACCTGTGACCTCTTAGTTACTTCTTCATCTTCATCCCCTTCTTCCTTTAATGAATACATGACGCTACTTAAGTTCTTGGGGCACTGCCCAGTTTGGATTTCAGGTCCATTTTCTCCCACAATGACAGTATCAGCAAGCAAGAGAGAGAATTTCTCAGTTTTTGGGTTCAGAGTTGCAGCCGTGAGATTCTGGAACCCGAGAGACACATTGAAAACCATGCCAGTTTTTATCAACTTGTCAGTTTTTGCATTCAGGCTCAAACTCGACTCACGAAATTCAAGGCCAATCCCTGTACCAGCGGACTTGGTAAGGTTCTGTACCAGCTCAGGAGCCTCTTTCTCCACAACTGATACAGCTGCCACATAAACTGCACTGACCTTGTTTCCTGGACGTATTGCCCCAATGGCCGCTTCTTGAGCCTTCAGCAACACCTCATAAGCCTTGCTCTGTGCCGGCACGGCATCAATCATAAAAGATCTTGCTACATTGGTGCAATAGCTGTTGTACCGGGCCCCAATAGCACAAATGATAGCACTAGTTGAGTCATAATACAGATTTTCATCATTGCTCTGCGCGCTTGGCCGAAGGTCGAATTTACCCCCAGACTGAAATATAGGAGGGTAACAGATGTCCACGTTTTCTGCTTTGAGCTTAACTTTTACCTTGATGGGGTCTTGTATAGCCTTCTCTGTGGCATCCATTAGCCATGAGTGAGAAACCTTCTTTTCAAGGTCAATAATGTTCTCCAACTTTGGCACCACAAAATTCTTCATCGCAGCAGTGGTCAGATAGGCTGCCTTCTTTACACAGGTCAATTCCGCAGGATCTTTCACAGCCAGAATTTCAGATAACCCGGCTGTAACATCTACAAGCTCAACGGTTGACCCAGTGAGCTTTTCTGACCAAGTTTCAAGAAGCTTCCCCTCAGGGGCTTCCTTTGCAATGTGACCAATAACCGGTTTACCGGATTCAGACTCAGATTTCACCGCAGTAAAAATCTCATCCATCAAGGCTGTACCATCATCATTTTTGGACTTTATATGAAAAATTACCTCTGCTGAGATGGCATCCTTGGTAGGTTTTTTAAGGATTTCCAGAAGACTTGCCTTTTTGGGGCTACACAAGAAATGGATCTGATTTTGTGTAAAAACCATAATGGTTTCAGGAAATTCATAACCCAATAGCCACATATTAACGGCAGATGATTTGAGGTAGCGTAAGTCCTCTGAAGATGGAGGAGTTGAAATGGAAATAGCATCTGCAGAGGCCCACAGATCAGAGTTCTGGGTCTTCCAACTCTCGTAGAATGATTTCAGACGCTTGGTGTAGCTGTCGGTGTTGATCTGATACTGATTACTGGTTCCGCCAGAGGTATCTGGTCTAGAGGATCCATTCTGTGCCATTGCAAGGATCAGAGAATCCGCCTATCTACAATGACATTAAAAAAAATATTGAGGTTTCTAACATAGTAAAATTACGAATGACACAGAAAACCGTCATAAGGAGCAATTAGTTGGAAACAGATTCTATTCATCTGTAGCAGTCAAGCCCATGCAGCAAAGCTTCAATGCTAATCATTGCAGACCATGCAATCATAAACAACAGCCATCTAAAATCCTGGATTACTAACAATCCATGTTAACTCCCTCTTATCCATATTAGATAGAGAAACAAAGCAACTAATTGATAAAGGCAAGTAAATATTGCATTTTCAAATTGTCCTAGGCTTTTATACAGACAAAGGAAACTAAACATGTTTTGCACTATCAATCTATCATTGAACAAGTCATCAAACTACGTTTCTTGAGGAAGTATTGCATCAAATCATAATGAAACAAAAAATTTAGTATTCAAAGTTTGAAACAAATTTCAGTTTTAGGTTTTACTGTGTTTGCCTATTATAAGATTTTGCTAGATTTATCAGTCAAATATTTTACTGGTCAAATGATAGGAAAGGGTACAACATTTTGTTGCAGTTGCATTCTTGACAATTATTTTTTTCATGACTCACTAGGGAAGACATTAGGCTGAACGTATACTTTCATGAAAGAATAATGGCAGATTGCAGTTGCCAATTTGTAATGAAATATAAAAAAAGTACAGAGATCAAAATGCATGTATAACCCTTAAAGATATCCACAGTTCTTGGAGGTTTTATCTACTGGTAACAGAAGTCATCAATTTATCAGAAGAAGAAACTCACTGCATTAACCAGTTCTGGTATAACATTGGATTGCAGTTGCACGCACTAATAACTGAAACCATTTACTCAACCTCACACCTTAAAATTGAATAACAAATATGAGCAAATTAATATGACCCACCAACAAATTAATATTCCCATTATCCTATTTATAAAACAGAAAAAGGTTACTCCTAACATGAGGCGAGAAATAAGTTACCTTACCTGGCTCTTTGCAGCAACTCCCAGTGCAAAAGAGAAAGATTGTTCGGCCGGTTCTTTTGAAAATAGTTTTGTTAAGAAAACATACTAATATCCTAAATCGCACTCTAATCTAATAATAAATATCCAAGATATACAGCTAGTATACATACATCCATGACACGTACTGTACTGACTGCACCGGCAGGCATGTCTAGACACAAAGCTGAGTCCTGGGTTAAGTATCGTATTGTTTGTGAAGTCCTTACCTAACCCTAATTTTTCCTCGTACCATACCGAACAATGGCCACTTCATTGTCGCGTTCTTACCATGGTTCATAAAATCTATCTATAAACACACATCCATGGCTCCAATAATTACGCGATTTTCCAAACGACTAACCAAATGCGTTTTAGGACGAAAATAAACCCTAGAAACGGCGGGAAGAGACTCACCTAGTGCCAGAGTTCTGGCCGATTCTCTCTCTCTCTCTCTTCCTTCCTTCTAGGTTATCCCCGACTGTACGATGCTTCAGAGCCAAAGAGCAAAGGAGGAGAAGGTGATCCCTTTGTTCGGTTGATGATGAGAAGAGAAATTTGGAGACAGCGGGGGAGTGTGCTTGGTTTATTAGGGAGAAAGAAGAAGAGTTCGTCGGCTACGGATGCGAATCCGAAAGTACGAACCGACTCCGCGCCCGATTGGTTTTTGATAATTTATTAAGCGGGCTTCTAACGATCTCCCTAGCTCACCCCCTAAATACATCTCCGTGAACCATATCAAATGTATACACTTATCTCTTTCAGCTAAGCTAATTTTTGAATCATGTGATTTTCATCAAATAAATTACATTTGGCTGTGGTCTCCAAACTTATTTTTCAAAACCCTTCAACACAATTCACAATTGGATAATGACTACTGCACCAATACATGCTTATTCAGTTTTTTTTTTCAATGGTTTGGCACAAAATATTTATGGCGATGAGAGGTCAGGAGGCTACATAATAATATTATCTTTATTTATGCATATAGATAGAAGATCAAGTTCGCTTTGTATTTTCAAATAGTTAAATTTAAATTTTTGTTTAATAGTAATTTATTTTAGGAAGCGACTAATTGTCCTTTCTTACAAGTCCTCCTTACACGCTCTCCATATAAGTTTTTATACTCAAATGTAGTAGTCTTTATATTTTTTAGTATAAGTCTTTATACTAAAAAATGATTATCATTGCATTTGTTCAATAAATTATTTATACAAAGAATTAAAAATAATTTATCATTGTATTTGAGTGGGGGGTGCGTAAAGGGGACAGGAACTGGTGGACAGTTATATTTACTCTTTATTATAAATACGTATTTACGTTAGAGTAAATATAACTATCCCCCATATTAGCGTCTCCCTTATGCGCCCTCCCACTCAAATGTAATGATAAATTATTTTTAATTCTTTGTATAAATATTTTATTGAACAAATACAATAATAATATTTTTTGAGTATAAAGACTTATACTAAAAAATATAAAGACTACTACATTTGAGTATAAAGACTTATATGAGAGCGTGTAAGGGGACTTGTAAGGGGGGACAGTTAGTCGCTTCCTTATATAAATCAATTTAAATAAAATTATTATTTTTAATACATACATTTATTTCACTTGTGTTATAAATGTAAATGTAATTTCTTCTTTTCACATTTTAACCAAACACATTCTAAACAATTTAATTTAAAATTGACAATAATAAATTACTAACGAATATATTACATTTGAATCTTAATTGCTAAAATTTTATTTGAAATTCGATTCACTGACACTTCTACTGCCTGCGGGATTGATGACAAATAGGCTGCAAAAGAAAACAAAAGTGTTTTTTTTTTCTTTGTTGGGTTACTTATTCTCAAGTTTTGTTCGTCCGGTAATCTTTTCTCGTTTAATCGGGTTTGGATTATAGATTAAATTTATAAATTTGTCGTTTGTAAATAAAAACGCGAGCTGGTTATAGACTTATAGTTGTATACTTGTATTGTATGAGAGATGATTTATATACCTATTTTTTCCGACAAATTCACTGTATTTTCTTAAACCTAATTTTGTACATTTGAGGCTTGAGTTTTGCCATGACAGCTTTCCATCAAAGATCAACGGTTGAGATATAATTTGACAGATCAAAATTGGGGGCTCACTGAACAGTACCTAATTCGCAAATAAAGGACAAGTTCAGAACTCCCAAATTGAAATACTATTTCTATACTGATTCTAGTAGGCTATAATTCAGAAATTGGAAGAAAAAAGATTTGGTGAAATTCAATTATCTTTTTTTTTCCCCGAGTGATGCAACGGATGTTTGTTACTTGAAGCTCATACGTAGCAGGTAAAAGTAAATCCTGAGATAGAAAGCACCGTATAGTTGCTCTCTAGACCACAGTTGTAGAGCCCGGCGTGTACCAGTAAATTTAGTTCATAGAATTTGTGAACTTTAACTTAAAAGAAAGTTTTTACCGTTTCAGTTAAACATCATTATAAAAAAAAATGTTTTTCTGGTTAGGTTACTCTTTCTGGTACAAACAATCCCAGGTGTGGTAGTGCAGTCTTGGAAGACATATTACTACCAGCATATTTGCAATTAAGGTTTTCATAGCAAAATTGTTTTGTACAATCAGTAGCTGACTGTAAACATATACAGAAATTATACTTGCTATATATTTTTAACTACTGTGAAATTTGCTCAGTGCTTCATACTATTCAAATCAGATCAAGTAGCAACGGCAGTCCAGTAGCTTGTCAAGCAAGTGCTGGTCGGAGTACCGATTATGCGGGTCCACT
>CAXKVX010001979.1:0-71885 GCA_964058865.1 Eleocharis quinqueflora | reverse complement strand
ACACTGATGTAATACAGCCTATACAGTTTTTCCTCCTAACAAATCAGAGGGTTCCAATGTTCACAATTTTGGTGCCATGCTGTGTCAATATTTTTTTGTTCGAACTTGAAAGGGAAAAAATCTAAAATGTTTGATGAAGTATTTAAAAATACATCAATACAAATGGGCTCGAGACTTCAATTTAAGGGGCATCAGAACTTACAAAAAATGTATTTTGGGGTTTAACGACTTGTTTTGCTATATATAACCATATCATAATAATGCCATATAATGAACTAATAACATATCATATCTATCATAATAAAGTCAGAATGATGAAACTTTTGTTTGCCCATATTATATGATATTTTGGAATCCGAAGCTGCTATTTTAGATTTGATTTCATTGGCAAAAAATGTTTGGCATAGGATCCTTCAAATCAACATTTAATTAAAAAACAATAATTCTCCAGCGCTTTCTCTTTTACAAACTAGTGTAGTTAAACAAATTAATTACTATATTATTGGACAGTCTCTAATTGAAACTAACCAAACAAAGAAGTATTACAGCAGCAAACTAGCTAAAATAGTACTGCATGGGACTATTTTGATTTTTCACATCAGATAACAGGATAACCCATAAAGCTTTGATTTAAAATCAAATTATAAGGTAAATAGAAATACTTTTCTCTTTTTTTTGTTTGCTTCTAACAATAAAATGAAAATCTCTTCCCAAATCTTCACACCACAAATAAACCTAATTACTGAACCAGTTCTTACTTCATATGCCATCAAATCAGAACAAAAAAAGAGGCAAAAAAAATATAAGGGGAAAATCTTACCAAAGTAGCGGCACTCATTTGCAGCCTTTGCCTTGTCGAGCATCTTGTCAAGATCCTGTTTGAGCTGCTCATCTTACCACATTAATGGCATAGGCCACGGAAAAGAGAAACAAATTCTCGATGCGGCATTCTCAACTTGGAATGAACACAAAAATCCTTGCGGCAAGAAGAAAAACACTAACTAAATAACGACATATCAACACTGTTTCAAGATTATTACATCCACATCCAAAGGAATAGCACTATAACTAAATTTTATATGTCAATTAGCGAGTACACTAGTACAGTTTTTTGGTATATTATTTTAACGTGTACACGTCATGAGAAGAAAAACATTTGTTCAGTTTTCTTATGTACAAAAAAGGAAAGTGGAGGCATTACTTGACAATAATTACTGTGACAATATTGACTATAAAATTTTAAAGAACTTAATAAAAAAATTAGAAATAGAAGAAAAATTATAAACACGTTTTTGAACTTATAGATTAGTTGTGTTTTACATTTGATGCAATTCTAATGTCATTTCATACTCTATCATCAATCATTAACTATTAACCGTTAAAAAATACATAAAATTTGATGACTTTTGTGAAATATGAAATGATACTCACATCACATCAAATTTAAAACACAATTAATTGAATTATTCAAGATTATTCAAGAATGTGTTTATAAATTATTTTCTACTTTTTAAGTTTTTTTTATTAATTCATCTTGAATTTCATTGTCAAAGTTATCAAAATAAGCCATTGTCAAGTTATCCCTCAAAAGAAAGGCATCTTAATCTAAGTTAAGATAACATTATTACATAGCATGCATGCACCATGCACCATGCACCGACTCCTCCCTCCAAAATGGAAGTATATATATCTTTGTACCACTTTTCAGAGCTTGAGATTATCCATTCCTTTGCTTTCTCGTGATACTCCTGATGGACTAGGGTTAGGATTAGACCTCAAGCCAGAACTAGCCTCTTCACCATCACACCCTGGCCTCTCAGTAAGAAACTGTTCCCAAAACACATCATTAACTCTGGTCGGTGCACCCACCGCTTCATCTTTCTCTGATGCCTCATTTTGTGACCCACCTGACCCATTCTGACCAGCAACCAATTTCTCATTTTCTTTTCCATTTCCTATTCCATTTTCTGTTCCTCTCCTGTCAGTTCTGATTCCAGTTTCGTTTTCAGTTCCACTGCAGATCACATCTTCTCGTCTCTCATCTATGCCACTCATATTAGCAGTGCTGGAATCCTGACATACGTCCACCTCCATAGATGGAAAAGAAGCCAAGGTTAGATCCAGGTGGGAAGAGAAAGGTCCATCACCAGTCAATAGTGTGCTCTTCAAGGGACAAAGCGAGGCCCCAGTGTCTGGAATCCTGACATGTGGGGCATTGTCATCCTCTTCGTTTGAGCTATGTGTGCTCATAGCAGCCATTGCAGGACACAACCCCAATTTGAGCTTATCAAAGTTCTGATTAATTAAACTAAAATCAGTTCTTCCGGAACTACTGCTACTGCATGGGTCCTCATATAAACTACTATTATTGTTATTTGTATAACTATTATTATGGTTGCAATTCTCCATCAGCTCCGGGGAATATTGCATCTCCTCCCCTGGGGGTAGTCGGCGCTTCCTGTGGAGGGAATCAGTGACAAGGGAAGGATCCGGCAGGCCTGGTAATCCAGGGCTAGGTGCCAGCATAATCGTCGGACCTGTAAACCCATTTGCCATCTTGACGAGGTTTTCCATGAACCGGGGATTGTTAGAAGCTTTCTGGAGGAAGGTAATCATCTTGAGTTGGCGCTGCTCCATATCTTGGATCCGGCGCTCAATGTCTCCGATCTGCATCTCTGTTCCTGATTGATGTTGCTGGAATCGCAACAGCTCGTTCTGAAGGTATAGCATTTTTAGTTGGCCGTTTATAGATTAGATAAAGCTCTAGAAAATTTTGTACTGGTCTGTGCAAACAGGTACGGTGCTTATACTGTTCTAGAAATACTAGTCCTTTCTTCATTAGTTTGCCCTCATTTAAAGTCAAAACAGATTCATGAGTGTGGTGAGATTTAATTGCACAACAAAATATCAAATACAAGAAATTGTTAAAAGTTTTAAACATAGTCCAAAGTTTTTGGTTTCAATTGCCACATTGAAAAGTGTAGGTCTGAACCATTCCAACTAAATTTATAATCGAATAAAAGGTTATGTTTTTGGTTATAACGGAGTGAGCTTGAACCTCAGATGTTAAACGCCTACAACATTTTTCATTTTTATAGCCAAATCTGTTTTGTTGAACATGAGCTTTCGTCCACATCAATCTTTACCGAGTTCCACACATATAAGATAACCAATCAACCTAGATTCAATTTGAAACTGGACCTGAAGACCTGTGCGCTCACGCGTTAGACGGTCAATTTCCTCTTCAAGTGCAGCTCGCTCAGCTTCTGGCAGTGGGCCTGCTAGTGGTTGGCTGTGGCTGTGGATTGGTTTCCGCCTGTGGATGCTCTTTAAAAGGTGCTTTTTGCCTTTTATGAAGTGGTCATTTGCAAATTCCCATCTCTCGGGGTCTATCTTCCGAAAACCCTGCATAACAGACACGATAAAAGGCAATTAATGATAACAGTTTGAGCAATAATGATGTTAACAGAATTATATATGAAAATACACAGTTTCTTCGAAAGAAGGTATAAAAGCAATGAGCTGAAATTTTATTCCAGTTTGCAGAACCAGCACCAACATATGCCAACTATTGATTTTACATTTATTTCAATAAGCCTTTTATAACAACAAGCTTATTTCACAACCATGACAACTGAAAAAATTAAACAACAGAAGTAAAAATGTACATGTTCTTCATACTTTAAACGGGCAGTGCATCAAATTTGGTGTACTTTAAAAATCTGTTATTTATTCATCAAGTTATTTAAACAATAGAGAATTCAATTTTGTAGTCATTTGATTGATGATCAGACGATTCTTAAAGAGCAAAAACTTTAATACACAATCAGCCACCTGATGGACAAATCTATGAAAAATCTATAACAATAGTATTTTGACAAACAGTTGCCTTGTTTGTCAAACAAGTTAAATTGGTAAAATATCATTCCCGTATTATGGATGTTACATTTTGTTTTGTTATTGCTTTGACTACTGATCAGGCCATACTAAGACTTCTGTAAGCTCCAATTGCTACTGAAATCCCTCTAATATTTTAGCTACAGAAATAAGATTATTCAAAACCAGTTACCATTTAGTTGCACTAAGATACACATCACTAGTTCCCAAAATCAGATCAAATATTAATTTAGTATAACCAGCAGGAGAACTAGGTCCACTAAAAACTAGATCAGAAGAAACCTAAAAACCATAACAAATGTAATTAAGCCAGTGAATAACACATAGCATCTGAACTGGCATGTGAAATCAAAGTAACTTCACACGATGAACTCAGTGCAAGATGAACCAATTCATCAAACCTTTCGAATCAACAACCAAATCTAAGCTGACCTAAACACCGTATTCAATACCAGAAAAGACAAATCATCATCACACTCACATAAGTATTGAGCTGGCGAATGAAGCTGGAGAAATTATTGTGCTTGAAATAAGTAGGAAGGAGTCGAGCCGTGAATTCGGGCGGATCCCAGACAACAAAGCTCGTACCCGAATCGGCCCAAGCGACCACGTCGTTCGTCGAAGGATCGTCTATCATTTCGTAGGTTTTGACGAGAAACGGCGCGGGGCCTCCGCCTCCGCCTTGCGCTGCTCCTTCCATGACCAAACTGAGCTCTCTTTCAGCTTTTGGTTCGTTGCTATCTGCTGCTGCGCGAGGGGAGGGGGGAAGAGAGAGAGAGAGAGAAAGAGTGAGGTGGTGAGAAGGGGGAGAAAGGGAGGGAAAGGGGAGGTGGGAGTAGCGATGATCGGAAGAGGGAGAGCGCTTCGGCTTCTAGAAATGTAGGTTCCCGCCCTATGTGTCTGTGGTGGGATTTGGTCCGGTCTCTGACACAATGTAAAACTGATCCGATTATGTTGGCGAGTTGAATGTGGGTCCGGATACTCGACGATTGGAATGGGGAGGAGACGAATGGTATTTTCGACTCTATCTTGCGAGACGCTTCTGGAAGATTGTAGGCTGGGAACGAAAACTTCGTGAATTGCCTAGACTGGAAGCTCATAGCAAAATTTACTTACCGCTCTCATATAATCATTTGGGCCTCACACAAAATATAGGCCTGCAAGGGAAAGAGCCCAGTACTTTACATGTGGGCTTAGGCCTGGTTCCAGAAAATCATATGAATGGGCTTTCATACAAAAGGAGGTGTACATTTTTCAAACAAGGCCTTGTATAATGTATATGCGATGCAATCCCTTAATCAACAGAAAACAATTTGCTGATGACAAAATGGATCGTCTAGTTACTACCTCTAAAGGGAGTCCGAGTCATCAACATAATATCAAAGAGTTATCAGCGAAATACAAAAGCCACGGAGAAATGAAAAAATTGAGTACAAGCATTCAATGCTTACTGTTCCTGTCGTGGATTTTCAACAAGCAAGGTCTTTTCGTTGTTTCTTTTCTGTTGTTCTCAATGAAAAATAAAGGAGTAATGCCCCCAAACACCGCCTGCTTACCTCATTTCTACTCCCATTTCATTTGCAACTCTATTCTCACGAAGTTCGAGATCCGCACACACAAATTTTAAAAATGTGTAAATCATTTGATTGTTATTCCGTCGTAATATGGAGTATAATATAGAGTATTTCGTGAGATGTGAATTCATTTCTACTCGCGTTCCATTTGCAACCCTATTCTCACAAAATTCCCCAGGTACAAAAATGGCGACACTTTCAGATGATGAAGAATTGATGAAAATTTTTGTTCAACAAGTCTGAATTCAAGAGCAGTCCGAAAAGGACATATAGTCCGAAAAATTATGTTTAGCAAGTTCTCTTGTCCACTTTGATTACTAATATGTTGACTGAAAACCTGAAAACGGGTTTTTGAGCCGTATCCACCTTTGTAACCAAATAATGGCCATACAGATTTGTACCTTGCTGGTACTGATCTAACTCGTCCAACCCACCTTTGTATCTGCCATTTTCTCACAATGTGATGGCATTATTATCTGCGATTATAGGCCTGCCGAAGGGCTCATTTATTATAAAGGCTACCTCTCACGAATTGAGATGGCCATGATTTGGAGAGGCAAATACAGCTAGTAAGAAATTTATGTTTTATTGCACACATACAGTACAAAACAGTAAATCAAGAGGCATGTTTTATTATTGAAAATAACAAATAACACACTGAATTTGAATTCTAAACAATTTATTACATAGCAATTAAGCACATGCACACATATTATAAGCAGATTATTTCATTGTAGAAAAGTGTATGGAAGGTTGATTAGTTGCTATTCCAGAGCTGAGCCTGAAGCCAGTCTACAATCTTCTTATCGAGCTGGAATGCCTTGGCTAGCACATCGTCTGAAATCGGAGGGTTTGACCCGAAAAGTGCCTTAGCTACAGTGATCAAACCTGGGTTTTGGCTGCTCAGACCAGCAAATGCAACGGCAGGGGTAGCTCCAATGTTGAACTGGAAGTGGATAAGTCCCTTTGGGAAAACAAACACGTCACCCTTGTTCAACACCTTGGCAAAGAGCTTGAAGTCCGGGGCTGATGTCACAAAACCGACATAGAGAGTACCCTCCATGACTGTGAGCACTTCAGTTGCTCTTGGGTGAATGTGCGGTGGGTTGAGGCCTCCGTTTGGTGCAAAGTCGATACGGGCAAGGGAAATTCCCAAGGTATTGAGTCCAGCAATTTTTTGGACATTGACAAGGTTAACACTTGATCCCGGATTCTTACTTGTGTCGCCGGCCTTGTCTAGGCCTGGGAAGAAGAAGTCGTCTGGATTTGTATCATTCGGGTTCTTGCAAACAAAACCATTCACAAATACTGTAAACATGTAGATGGAAAAACAAATTAATTGGTGATTACCTAACTGATATATGGTGTTGGCAAAAGAATTGAATTACATAGGTATATATTTACTAGAAGAACAAAAAAGAACAGCATTGATACCTTGAGAGCCCTTGTCAGTGACACAGAAATCTTGAAGTGGGCTAGGATCGGACGCGAATACTTGAGAAGAGACAAAGGCAAGGCAAGTGAAAAAGAAAAGTTTATAGGAAGCCATTCTTTCTATTATAATTAGTGTTAATTTGCCTGTGATGTGTATGTAAATTGGATGTTGCTACTTGGTTATACAATGTGCAAAGCTTGCATGGCTATTTATAGTAGTGGGTGCCTCATTATTTGGAAGTAGAAGAAGTGAACTTTTTTGACAAGTCTCAGATTTGAAATGTTCTCTATGTGAATTAGTCGAGAGCGGAAGTTTTATCTTAGCATACTAATTCGGTCATGCATTAAATAAATGGGTTGTGTTTCCGTACTCTCACTAAAATAATTTTTTTAAATCATAATCATTGATCTAAAAGTAAGATTTCACTTTTTAATTCAATATTTTTATCAAGTGGGAGTATGGAAGTAAAACCCTAAATATATATGATGGAGTCTTAGATGTTGACCATGCGGACGTGGGGGAACTTGTCAACATATCTGTTTAGCAGACTACTAACTCTCTTTGAATTGATTTGTTCAAGCACAAGTTGTTATCACAGGCAAGATCAATTCGTCATTTAAATGCATACAGTTATACACAAAGTGCTTGTTAATTAAATCGTTTGTATGATCCACCATCCATGTATGATTTCTTAAACTGGTCATTGATTATCGTCGCACTAATTTTGCCGTGATTTATTTAATTAGATTTTTATTTACATTAGCTAGATTTCATTCCTGTCAAGCATTTTCAAAAAGAAGAAGAAGAAGAAGAAGCAAGATTTCATTCAATTTACTATGTGATAACATACGTTCTCTGCTTTGCTTGGACCAACTTATAAATCTTGTATTAGTCGATATTCAAGGACAAATATCTTTGTCTTTTAGACTATTACTAAAAAAATAGATTGTACTAGTCAAATATATATTAGTATTAATTATGTGGAAAATTATAAATTGAGAAGAGCTTGAGTAGTAACAATATTTTATTGCATTACATTTTCATATCAAGTAATACGTCTATATTTATACACAACCATGAGCCATGAGCCGTTGGTGTCCAACCCCAACTAGCCGTTACCCATTTTAATGGCACTAACGGTCACTAGACCGTTGGGTCTTTTCTCTTTTTTATGTTATTTCTCAACACTCCCCCTCAAGTTAGAATTATAAATATCAATTAAGTCTAACTTGATTACATTATCGTTAAATAATTTTGGCTCTAATTCTTTCGTGAAGATATCAACCAATTGGTCTTGACTCTTCACGTAGGGAGTCTCGATGTCTTTTGCTTGTACCTTTTCTCGTATGAAATGACAATCAACTTCAATATGTTTTGTTCTTTCGTGAAATACGGCATTTGAAGCAATGTGTCTTGCCGCATTATTATCGCAATACATCTTCATTGGACCTTTGATCGAAAAATTTAATTCTCCAAGCAATTGTTTGATCCAAGTGAGCTCGCTTGCGGTGGATGCCATGGGTCGATATTCCGCTTCCGCGCTTGATTGTGCCACGACATTTTGCTTCTTGCTTTTCCATGTGACTATGTTTCCGCCTACAAAAGTGCAATAGCCGGTCGTTGATTTTCTGTCAAAGCTTCCGGCCCAATCTGCATCGGAATAGCCACATACTTCGTTAGAATTATTATTTTTCATCCATATACCCTTTCCGGGTGATTTCTTTAAATATCTTAAAATTCTATCAATTGCATTAAGGTGGGTTTCCTTGATGCATGCATGAATTTGCTTACTTGACCTACGGCATATGATATGTCGGGTCTTGTTACCATTAGGTAAATCAACTTGCCTACAAGTCTTTGATATTGGGTAATATCATCTAACGGTTCACCATCCTCCAAATTTAATTTACAATTACTATCAATAGGAGTAGATACCGGTTTGGCCCCTAATTTTCCCGTTTCTTTCAATAAGTCCAAGGTATATTTTCTTTGTGAAATAAAGAGACCTTTGGTAGAGTGTGCAATTTCAATTCTTAAAAATATTTTAACCGACCAAGGTCTTTTATTTCAAATTTTTCTTTCAAACATTTTTTTATTTTGTTAATTTTTTCACAATTGTTTCCGATAACTATGATATCATTAACATATATAAGAACAACAGTTGTACCTCCATGTTCATGTTTTGAAAACAATTAGTTATCGAATTGGCTTACTCTAAACCCGCAATTAATTAAAAAATGAGATAGCTTGCCATACCATGCTCTTGGAGATTGCTTGAGGCCATAAATAGCTTTTTTTTAACTTACAAGCTAAATTAGTATCGTATTTTTTTTTATGACCCGGTGGTAGGGACATATACACTTCTTCTTCAAGTGTCCCTTGAAGAAAAGCATTTTTTACATCCATTTGATATAGGCTCCAACCATTATTTATTGCTACGGATAATAAAATCCGTATGGTGTTCATCTTTGCAACCGGTGCAAAGGTTTCTTGGTAATCAATACCGTATGTTTGGGTATAACTTTTGGCAACTAATCTTACCTTATACCGTTCAATGGTACCATCACTATTGTATTTTATTTTATAAACTCATTTGCAACCAATGAGTTTTTTTCTTTGGGCAATTGAACGATTTTCTTAGTATCATTTTTTTCTAAGGCACATAACTCTTCTTTCATGGCCTAGTTCAAGTTGGATTCTTTTTTTGCTTCGTCAAAATTTTTTGGTTCTTCAATTTTGGGTATTGCACTTAAGAAAGTGCGATGGTTAATGCTTATTTTATCGTACGAAACATAATTTTGGATGGGATATTGAACCTTGTAGGTTACGAAATCTCGTAACCTTGTAGACGGCTTTGATGAACGAGTTGATCTTCTCAATGAGACTTCTCCTCCAACATCGCTACTTTCTTCCTCCCCTCCTTCTTCTTCTCCGGTTTCAAGAGAGATTTGGGACGTGTTGTCATGCTCTCCCTCACTTGTGTCTTCTTGATTTGAATTTTCGGTTTCTTCTTGCACATTCGTATTTTCAACTCTTCTTGGTATATCTAATTCATACACAATTGGACATAGAAAAAAATTTGGTCCGGTTTATTGGTCTCACCATTGTTAGAACAAGCCTTTTGGTAAAGGGGTTCATTTTTTTGAAATGTTACGTCTCGAGAAACATAGAATTTTTTATTAATCGGATCATAACATTTATAACCCTTCTTTCTTGAAGAATATCCAAGAAATATAGTTTTTATAGCGGTTTTGTCCAACTTATCAATTCTTTGTGTGTGAACAAAACATGTGCACCCAAATACTCTTAAGTGATTTATAATCAATTTTCTTTTGTACAAAATTTCCAAGGGGCTTTGGTAATTTAGAATTGAGCTCAGTAGTCTATTTATTAAGTATGTAGCGGTAAGAATCGCTTCCGATCAAAATCGTTTTGGAACATTATTATTAAATAAAAAAGATCTAGCTACTTCTAATATGTGTCTATTTTTTCTTTCGGAAATTCCATTTTGTTGAGGGGTATAAACACATGTGGTTTGATGAATGATTCCTTTTTATTTTAGAAATTCGGTGAAATTATTGTTAATATATTCCGTACCATTATCAGATCTAAAAATGTTAATTTTTGTGGTATATTGATTTTCAATTTCGTTGCAAAATTCTTGAAATTTTGAAAATACTTCTGATTTTGATTTTAACAAATACATGCAGGTAGTTTTTGAAAAATCATCTATAAATAAGACAAAATAATTAAATCTATTATATGAAGTTAAGGGTGTCGGTCCCCAAACATCGAAATGAACAAGTTCAAATGGTTCTTTTGATTGTGTTGTTGATGGGGGAAATGGTAATCTCGTTTGTTTAGAAAAAAATACATGCATCACATGAATTTGATTCATAATTTAGATTTGGAAATAATTTCTGAAGAACATTATTAGATGGATGTCCAATTCTTCTATGCCATAAATTGCTTAAGTCATCTTTTTTAATATGAAAATTCATTTTTTTATAATTAAAAACATAAAGACCGTTTTCAAAAGAACCTTCACCAATAATTTGTTTGGTTATTGATTCTTGAAAAATTACATTTTTAGATGAAAAAATAGCTTCACAATTCAACTCACTTGTAATTTTTTCTATAGACAAAAGATTGCAAGAACAATTTCCTACATGCAAAATATTTTTTATTTTTCTTGAAAATACTTCAATTTCACCAATTTCCTTTAATTTTCATTTTCTCACCATTAGCAACAGTCACAAAATTAATGTCATTTAATGGTTGGTAATTATCTAGTATGTTTTTGTTACTGGTCATATGGTATGTTGCACCGGAATCAAGTATCCATTTATCATAGTCATTTTTATTTGTAAAATTGGTCATCTTGAGGCCTAAATTGGTACATTTATTTTCTCCCTTTCTTTTTTCTGAATTAGATAAGGAAATAATAAAAGTGTGGAATTTACCAAGCCCACAAGAATGTATTAAATCTGAACCTTTATAATCAGTTGGAACATCTCCCCCTTTTTTGGATCCCTCTTAGCAGCGCCTCTGCCTTCCCGTTTTTGAAATGACCGAAGAAAAGGATTGAGAATCCAACAGCTGACCCTCGTGTGACCTCGTCGTTTGTAATGATTGCACCGAGTGGACGCCTGACCTTCTTTTCTTTTTTCTTCTCGCCATCATTAAGGCTCAAGATTTCTATAACGGGAGGTTGATCTTGAAGACTGCTGTTAAGAGTTGAGGCTTTTGCACAAGCTCAATTTTTATCGTTGGCTTTGTTGCCGGACATAGCCACCACTTGTGCCCAAGTGAATTTTTCTTTCTCTTTGACTTGGATAGCGGTGATTTTGGAAGAAGAGGCCTTAGCCATTGATTTTGCAGAAACTTTTCTGGATCGAGCAACAACTTGCTCTGATACCATGTGGAAAATTATAAATTGAGAAGAGCTTGAGTAGTAACAATATTTTATTGCATTACATTTTCATATCAAGTAATACATCTATATTTATACACAACCATGAGCCATGAGCCGTTGGTGTCCAATCCCAACTAGCCGTTACTCATTTTAATGGCACTAACGGTCACTAGACCGTTGGGCCTTTTCTCTTTTTTTTTATGTTATTTCTCAACAAATTAGCTAGTATCATATTTACCTAATTAGATAATGACATAGAACTAGTCAATCTCTTGGTAGCGGTACTATTTTGATTGGTTCCCAGCTTTTAGTTGGATTCTTTCCCAACCAGTACAAAATAATTAATGATTAATCATTGAAACTGCATGCATATATATGTACACACACTCACACGCACACACACATCAACGTATAGGCCGTATTCTATTGTATTTGAATATTATGTGCTGATTGGTTCAATATTATTATTCTTATACTTCTCTGTATGATTTCTTGTAAGCTGGTGGGTGTTGTTCAGCGCCCTTGCTGTTTGGGCATTAATAATAATTTACATTTTTGTTTTACTTTTATGAAATTAAGATGAAAAAGTAAGAATGTATTTTTTTTAAGTAGATTGGTTTGCTTGTGTTATATGCTATTTCTTCTAGATAGAAGAGACTTGCTTTCTCAAGAAAATCAGATTTACAATCGTCTTAGTTGTGGATAAACTACATTTTATACTTTATATTTAGCTATAAATATTTCAATATATTGTTCTTATATTAGCCAATGAGGAGATCACTTGACAATTGTTGGTTTATGACAATTTCCAGAAGCAATGTTTAAATTTAAAATAAAAAAACTATATGTCTGCATAGGAAACATGGAGGGCTGGGGTCCTTAATCTCAAATGTTTAAACATTGCCCTGCTGCTCAAATGGTTATGGGCCATTTATCAGCTTCCTAACTCGCCTCTCTCAAAGATTGCTCAGGAAAACTACATACTACACCGACCTCACGATCCCAATTGATCGATCGATGTTGAAGAAATACCCTTCATTTTTCCTTCGCGACATATTCGAAATGCTACAAATATTTCGGACGTCAACAAACTTAAAAGAAGACGGGTCGCTCACATGGAGATGGAGCTCCACCGGTCAATACTCCTCGAAGTCATCATACGCCTTCCTAATTAACCCCGAAATTTTGGATCGCCACCACACGGCACTATGGAACATCAAAGCGCCACTCAAAACAAAAATCTTTTTATGGATGGTACTTAAGGAAAAAATACCTACAAAAGAGGTCCTTCACAAATTTGGAGTACCTTTACAAGACCACAACTGCGTCTTGTGCCACACCAATGCCTTCGAAACACAAACACATATATTCCTGACCTGCCCAAACGTGTCAAAAATATGGAACCAGTTAGCGCAAAACATCACATTCCCTTCATCCGGCGATATTCGCACCTTCTGGGTTTCCAACAGAACGAATTGGAACCCAGCCCAGCACGCAACATGGGATTCCACGATGTTAGCAGCCTTATGGTGCATATGGAAAGAAAGAAATCGACGAATCTTCAACTCGACCACAAGACCAATACCACTCTTAGCCAGGGAGATCCTCCACGAGTCACGACGATGGACTAGCATACTAGGAAATACTCAAAACTTGTAAATTCACAACCCCCAATAATAATATCCCGCAATGGGATGTATGCATGTAATTAAATAATGTAAACTTTTCTTTGTTTTAATGAAATTTTAAAGTAGGCATAGCCTACTTTCTTCTTCTTCAAAAAAAAATTCTCTATTAATGTACTTATAACCCAAATTTAATTAAGGCCTTATAATAAGTCCATATTATAAGCTGTTAATTAACGTTTTTACTCCCACTTTCTTTGCATTAAGCTTGATGTGATGTGGCGCAACAAAGTCTCAATTAAACAACTGATCATCAGTTCAGTTCTCAGCGGGTTTGGCTAGAATTCATTGGTCGAGATTCACATTTTTTTAGAATTTGATGAATTTTATTTTGACTACACTATAAAATTGACATTCATGCATATTCAAACTAAATTAATTAAGGCGAATTGCAGGAGATTCGTACATGTTCAAATCTTACAAAAATATTTAAAAAAATAAACACCGAAGTTAACACATATTTATATAAAAATGAAATTAATTAAAAAAACAATAAACACCCGCCTGCATGTAAAGCATCACCATAGAGGATAGAGAGTTCACTTCGAGAGAGAGAGAGCAGAAAGTTCAAAACCTAGAAGGATGAAGAGAGAAAGTTCAATACCTAACAAGAAAGAATCTAGAGAACGAACACGTAAAAAATTATTTTATGGTTAATGACATTTAAATCATAGGATATCTAAGAGGCATCTTATAGCCAATAAATAGAGAGATTGTCATTTGTAATAGCAAGTGAGCAGGAAACAAAGTTATATTGTGTAGTTGTGAGATAGAAGAAATATTTTCTGCTTCTTCATCTTTCTTTTTTTTCACTAAAATATTAAAACAAAGGCCATAAGCCAACATTAGTTGTATCATAGCGTTAGTCGATTAAGAAGGATCGATCATGGCGAAGAAAAAGAAGAAAAAAAAGAGAGAATATGAGAAAAAAGGAAAAATATGGTGAGTTTTGGTATTTGTTTTTAAAAGAAGTTAAGTGTTATGTGTTTTTTCGTTTGGTTAAAAAAAGAGTGAAAAATTCGAATTCCCTATTTTGATTTTTATCAGAAAAGTAAAGTGTCGAGTTAATGAAAAATATAGTGTGTTGAGCTTTGTTTAAAAAAATGAGAAGAGCAAAAGAAAGAAAAATTGTTTTTGTGGTGTTTGTTGAAAAATAACTTTTAAATATGTGAAAAAATGTGAGTTATTTCTGGGATGATTACTTTTAGAAAATATTGGATGTATATTTTTTGAGTTATGGTGATATAAAAGAGGAGAAAAAAAAGTTTGACAATGATGAGAGAAATATATCAAGCAGCAGGTGTTACAAAAATGTGGTGAAGTCTCTATCCATGGTCATCAAAGAATGTATCGGTAAGTGAAAACGATGTGAGTAATCACTCACAAAATAAAAGCATATGACATGAGAGATGGTTGTTGGATAAAAGGCCAGTGACACGAGTGTCTGAGAGAAAATACAGTAACACGAGAGATGATTGTTGGAGAAAAAAGTACGAAGATAATGAGAAGATGTGGTGAAGAGTCACGGTGTGGGTTTGAAGCTCACATATAGATGATAAGAAAAGACATGCAATTTGAGAAGGAGATGAAACCACACCTAATTTTGCAAGTAAGAAATGAGTGCAGATGTATGATAACAAGAATGGTGTCGAAGGATGACATTACGAATCTTTGTGAGTTATAAAAAATATAATAAAGACACGAAGGTAAGTCATGAAGAATGACAAGTAGCAAGAATAAAAAAAAATCATCGAGAATGAAGATACAAACAAAATGAAGAAATTGAAGAAACACCACCGACACAATTGAAGAAACAACAAGTTTGCGTATTTTAGATTTTTTTTTGGAGATGATAGACAAAAACAATAAGATGGAGTGTTAAAATTAATGTTTTGTCATTTTCTATGTTAATTAATTGTTCTAGGTTTCAAGAGTCATGTTGGAATGTGCAATACATGCACTTGGTAGTTGTGGTCTTCTATGTTAATTAATGAATAACATTTTTAAAAGATGTCATACGAATTTGTTTTATGGTTAATGACATTTAAATCATAGGATATCTAAGAGGCATTTTATAGCCTATAAATAGAGAGATTGTCATTTGTAATAGCAAGTGAGCAAGAAACAAAGTTATATTGTGTAGTTGTGAGATAGAAGAAATATTTTCTGCTTCTTCATCTTTCTTTTTCTTTCACTAAAATATTATAACAAAGGCCATAAGCCAACATAAGTGGTATCATAGCGTTAGTCGATTAAGAGGGATCGATCATGGCGAAGAAAAAGAAGAAGAAAAGAGAGAATATGAGAAAAAAAGAAAAAAAATATGGTGAGTTTTGGTATTTGTTTTTAAAAGAAGTTAAGTGTTATGTGTTTTTTCGTTTGGTTAAAGAAAAAAGTGAAAACATTCGAATTCCCTATTTTGATTTTTATCAGAAAAGTAAAGTGTCGGGTTAATGAAAAATATAGTGTGTTGAGCTTTGTTTAAAAAAATGAGAAGAGCAAAAGAAAGAAAATTTGTTTTTGTGGTGTTTGTTGAAAAATGACTTTTAAATATGTGAAAAAATGTGAGTTATTTCTGAATGATTACTTTTAGAAAATATTGGATGTATATTTTTTGAGTGATGGCGATATAAAAGAGGTGAAAAAAAGTTTGACAATAATGAGAGAAATATATCAAGCAGCAGGTGTTATAAAAATGTGGTGAAGTCTCTATCCATGGTCATCAAAGAATGTATCGGTAAGTGAAAACGATGTGAGTAATCACTCACAAAAGAAAAGCATATGACATGAGAGATGGTTGCTGGATAAAAGGCCAGTGACACGAGTGTCTGAGAGGAAATACAGTAACACGAGAGATGATTGTTGAAGAAAAAAGTACTAAGATAATGAGAAGATGTGGTGAGAAGTCGCTGTGTGGGTTTGAAGCTCACATATAGATGCCCTGAAAAGTCAGGCAATTTGAGAATGAGATGAAACCACACCTAATTTTGCAAGTAAGAAATGAGTGCAGATGTATGCTAACAAGAATGGTGTCGAAGGATGACATTACGAATTTTTGTGAGTTATAAAAAATATAATAAAGACACGAAGGTAAGTCATGAAGAATGACAAGTAGCAAGTAGCAAGAATCAAGAAATCATCGAGAATGAAGATACAAACAAAATGAAGAGATTGAAGAAACACCACCGACACAATTGAAAAAACAACAAGTTTGCATATTTTAGATTTTTTTAAAAGCCTTTCATGTACTTGTAAACAAGTACACGTGACGGGATTAACACCTCTAAGCTATTCATTATTTCTGGATAGCTATGTATTATGTTCTTTCCTTTTGGGTACTCTACATGCAATTAATTTTGCATTTTTTAATTTGAATACAAAGGAATTGCATTTAGCATGTCCTGTTACAAGCTACTGTTATTATTTATGATTGGTTAATTATGTAATGAAAACATTGAGACCGTATTTAATTACATGGACTGAATTATGACATTTTGTAGCCAATGTCGTCTCATTAAATTTTCTGTATTATAGTAGTTATTCATATTCTCTGACTTTCATTTCAACTGACAATGTTAGCATTTTAAATCGTACACTTCAAATGCTGTGGCTTACTTCATCAACTTTACAGGAACATATATTGCTTACTGTTGTTAGCAGAACTTTGTACTTCCACAGGAACATGTATAGCTTTGAATGTTGTGGTTTACTCTTCAATCTCTTGCTAGTTATGGAAAATTCTTTGTTTTGTATCTTTCTTTTGTCATTACTTGAGTTTTTCTGTTGCTCTTTTGTCATTACTTTTTTATCTGGTATCAAGGGGGACAAATTCTCTTGTCCACTTTGATTACTAATTTGTTAACTGAAAGCTGGTTTTTGAGCTTGAGATGATAACCATGAAATTGTAACCAAATAATGGCCATACAGATTTGTACCTTACTGGTACCGGTCTAACTAGCCCAACCCACCTTGGTATCTAGAGGTGGCAAGTCGGGTCGGTCGGGCGGGTTTGGGTCGGGCCGGATGGGGTCGGGTTAGTTTGACCGTTTATAATAGTCGGGTTGGGATCGGGTCGGGTGAGGTCGGGTCGGGTTTCAGGTCGGGTTGTGCAAGAAATAAATGTATTATTTTCTGTTTTGTTGATGCACAAGAAGTGTTTGATGAAATGTCATAGTATAATCTTGCATGCAATTGTTATATAAATAAGATTCTTTGTGTATTGAGTTAAATAGAGGCAAAAATTTTAATTTTCATCCTCTTGAACTTACACATGAAATTCCAACAGTGGTATCAGAGCTTAGGCTTATTTTATAGCAATTAGACTATTTAATTAGTGCTAAATTAAGTGCACAAGTGTTTAGTTACTTATCTCTCAAGTTTTTGTTCATAAATCTGTCCCTTTTGGGTTCTTAAGACATTTAATCACTTTGGTAATTTTTGAATCACGATTTTTGTGAATCTAAAAAATTTCTACATTAGTTTATGATGTGTGGATAAAGATTCTAAAATAAAATGAGGAGTTTAAATCGTTTTATTAAGGTAAACAAAAATAAGAAAAATGGGTACAGTGCTGGATTTTCTATGTCCAGTTTTCTGTTTTGTTGAGATTCAAAATAGCATATCTCAAATTTGAATGAATGGATTCGTGCATGCTACCTATCACTAGAAAGATGATGAAGTCTTGTTTCTAGAAAACTATATTTTGTAATACAAAAGTATTACGGATTTTATGTAAAGTTACAAACTACAGAGGTGACAACAATCTGTTTTCCAGATCTGGAATCCTGGATTAAAATGTTCTTTTCTCACAAATGGTTAATTATTTTCTGGATATCTTTGTACATATAGAAAGGTACTTAAATCTAGTTTTCAGAAATGTATAGCTTGAATTTATTTCGAAAGACACATTTTTTGACATAGAAAACACTGACTGGTGCGCAACAGGTTGAAACTGGAAACAGTTTCTGAAATTTAATTTTTGTGAAATTTATTGTTGCACAATGATTTGTTTTGTAAAAAAAAAATATTGTGTTAGGACTCATCCAAGTATGATTGAAAGTGATAGAATTAAAATTTTAAAATTTTAATTAACAATAATGATGATTAAGAACAAACAAGTCAATTTATGTTTTCTAAAAGTTATTAGAGAATATTGGAGATTCTTAAATGAGTCATATAGAATAACATTTAAATGATAAATGTTTGTTCTATTGAATAATTGACTTTCTAAAAGGGCAATCAAGCATGACTTGTTTTGTTATTAGGCCATAAGTGAGTGAGAGTTGTGTGAGGCACTTCTCTTTGCTCGCCATGTGGGAATAACTTAAAAGTCATAGGGAATGACATTTAATTGATAAATGTTTATTCTATTGAGATTATTTTTGGGATTTAAAATAATTTAGATGGAATAATAACTTGAGAGATATGGACATAACTAAACAAGATTGAATAGTGAAGTGAGATTATACTTGTATACTAACCCTGTTTTGCAGGAGGATTGTGGGTTTGTATGGCTCAAGATTTCCAATGCCTTGTGTGTTGTAATGAATGATGTGTATGAATGTGTGTAATTGCGGCCTAAGGTGCCATTATTAATTAATTATAATAATTAAATTATGGCAATGATGTTAGGTTGTCATTCATGTATTAATTCATTCTTGGCTTGCATACCACATAGGATTTTAAATTAGGGTTATTTTAGATGTACTTTTCATTTTGCTTTAGAATAGCTTCAAAAGTAAATTGAAAATTGGGTGAGTTTTAGTAGCTTAGATGTGTTCCTTCTGAAGATGATTGATGAAGCTACAAGAATGCAAGCGGGAGCCATACAACCCACGCAGCTTATTTATTTTATGAATATGTTAGATAATTTGTATTGTTAGGCTAAGTATTGTTTGGATGAATACATGCCCTACCAAAATTATCAAAGTCATATTTTCACTATGTCCATGAAAAATGTAAGAGTATCTTTCCTTCTCATTTTATCCACTTTAAGCTAGTAGTCAGAGATAAGCATGAGTGTGACTCTTATTACTAGAAATCGTGGAACTTGCATGGATTAGTTATTAAGCCAAAAATGAGGGGAGTTGTGTGAGGCACATCTTTTGCTCATTATGTGGAAATAACTCATTCATTCTTGTTGTCCAATAAAATGAGTTTTCTTAACAAATCACCAAGATCTAGGCTTGGGTTTTGGGAAAGAGAGTTTTATTAAGAAGTTGAATTATTCTTTCTTAATGAAAATGACAAGAGTCATAAGGTTAAGTTTTACTTAAAAGTTTATGATTGGTAAATGATTACCTACCTTGACAAATATTTGGATGAGGTCTATTTATTTGAAAGGGGTCTTGTGTGACTAACAAAACGGACAAACTTTAAATATTTTGTTAGTACAAATTCTAATTCATGAACAACGATATACCCTTAATGAATTTTATAGCTGTCTATATCTCCTAATTTGTTTTCTATGGTTATAAAACACCCTTTTGCTAATAACATAAAAAAAAGACAAATGAGAAATATGTCTTAACTATCGTGTCAAAAAGCAAGATGATTGCTAAGAACAAAGGCAATATAAAGAGCAAGACAAGTAAGATGCATCTCTTATTCAATGGCAAAGGATGGAGGAGCTCAAGAGAGCACCTCCAAGAGAAGTAAGGAGAAGGACTCTCCAAACTCTAACATAGAGCGCTTCTATTGCCACGAGAAGGGACATTTCAAAATGAATTGCCCCAAGTACAAGAATGACTTGGATAGAGGCAAAGGTTGAAAGCAAGCATCTCAATGCATACTTGTTATTGAACTAAATTTAAATTTAGTACGATGATCCAAGATTTGGTAATGATACTGAATCCTGTGCTCACTTAGTTTATAATGTGAATGCACTGAGGGATAAAAGATCACTCTCAAAATGAGAGGTTGTGTTGAAAGTTGGTAATAGTGCAAGTATATATGTGATTATACTCGTCACCCTCAACTCACAATTGTCTAGTGGTTTGTATTTAAATTTAAATGATGTTTATCATGTTTATACAAATGCTATCATTTTTAATAAATGATACTTTGTTTAGTTAAGGATAAACATATGTTGAATGTCAATAACAAGATACTCAAGATGTCACATACCAATAAAACACTTTTTATGGCACTATGTCCTGGCCATATAAACAAGCAACACATTTTATCCACTTTAAACTAGTAATTGAGAATAAACATGAGTGTGATCTTAATTGCTAAAAATTGTGAAAATTGCATGAATTCGTTGTTAGGCCAAAAATGAGTGGGAGTTGTGTGAGGCACATCTCTTTGCTCATTATGTGGAAATGACTCATCCATGCTTGTTAACTACCAATCATGACTTTGTTATTAAGCCATGAATTAGTGAGAGTTGTGTGAGGCACAACTTTCTACTCATTATGTGGAAATGACTTGTTCATGTCTGTTAACTACTCAACATGAATTCGTTGTTAGGCCATAAATAAGCAAGAGTTGTGTGAGTCACATCTCTTTGCTCATTATATGGGAATAGTTTATTCATGCTTGTAATCAATAATGTGAATCTTGTTTAACAGGAAAGATGATCAAATCATCGTTAAATGGTAAAGGTATAAAGACAAACAACTTATTGGAACTCATAAAATGATGTATGTGGTTCTATGAATAAGAGTGCAAGAGTTGATTATAGGTACTTCATTATCTTCATAAATAATTATAGTCAATATGACTATGTGTATCTTATGAAGAATAAGAATGGATTCTTTAGAAAATTCAAAGAATACAAGAATGAAGTAGAAAATCAACTTGACAAAAGAATTAAAGTCCTACGAATTGATCGTGGAGGCAAATACTTGAGTAATGAGTTTAGTACATACTTGAAAGAGTGTGGTATCATACCACAACTCACTCAACCCAGAACCTCGCAGTGAAATGGTGTTTCTGAGAGAATGAATCGAACCTTGATTGATATGGTTCGTTCAATGATGTACCAAACATAGCTATCTTTGTATTTTTGGGGTCACGCACTCCAAACATCAGCTCACACACTAAATATTGTTCCATCAAAATCCATTGAGAAAACTCTATATTAGTTTTGGATGGGCAAACCATCCAACATATATTTTTCTCAAAGTTTTGGATTGTGAGTCATACGTCAAGCGTATGATGTCAACTAAAATCCAAAATAGATAAATGCTTCTTCAGGAGAGATCCAAAATAAAAAGGTTACAACTTTTAGCACAAGTTAATGAATATTATATTTGTTAAGAATGGTGCAGTATTCTTAGAGAAGAAATTTCTCAAAAGAATCAAAAGCAATGGCAATAGGATAACACTTGAGAAAACTCAAGAGGATCCGCAAGTGATCATGAGATGAATGATAACATTCAAAATGGTTATGAAATGTCACATAAAATTCCTTTGATCAGTGGGAGTACAAACAGTCACGCTTCACAAAAGTTTGTTGAAGAGACTTATACCTCTCACCAAGTGTTCGTTCAACTCGACCCGAGCGAGAACCAAATTCACAATAAATTGTGAAAGAAGTTGAGGAGGCTCAATAGGAGTTGCAAGAACATAGTAAGCTTAGAAATGTCAACAAGGAAAAGAAGAAGACCTGATTTTTATATGGGTCTTCATGAAGTCTTGGTAATGGATACCGAAGATCCCCCAACCTATGAAGAAGCAATGGAAAGAAAATATGGCAGACAACCATAATTCAAAATAAAATTCATGTATTGCAATCAAGTGTAGAACTTGATAGATCTTCCTTAAGGAAATAAACTCATTAATAACAAATGAGTTGTTAAAAGGGAGATGGACATGAATAGTAACATGAAAAACAAGGCAAGACTTGTAATGAAAGGTTTTAGTCGAATTCAAAAGATTGACTATGACGAAACCTTTTTCACAAGTTTTCATGTTCAAATCTATTCGGATTATGCTAGGTATTGATGTATTTTAGGATTCTGAAATCTGTCAATTGAATTTCAAAATAACTTTCCTAAATGGTAAGATAGATGAGGATGTGTATATGTTACAACATCAAGATTTTGATGATCCAAAGAACAACAACAAAGTATGCATGCTTCAAAGAGCCATTTATGGCATGAAGCAAACATTGAAGATGTGGAACAAGCGCTTTGATGAAGAGGTTAAAACTCATGGATTCATTCAAAGCAAGAAAAACCTTGAGTATACAAGAAGGTTAGTGGGAGTCATATGTAGCTCTAGATCTTGCATGTCGATGACATATTGTTAATGAAGAATGAAGTATCTTTGATGGAGCAAACAAAGAGCTCATTGAAAATAATGTTTTTTTAATGAAAGACATGAATGAGGCTCAATATGTCTTAGAGATTAAGATATATAGAGATAGTCCTCACAAGCTCATTGGCCTAAGTCAAAAAGTTTAAATTGACAAAATCTTGGAAAGATTCCGTATGGGAAATTTCAAGAAGGAAAATGTGTCAATAAAAGTGTTGTGCAATTTAGCAAGTTACAATTTGTCACAACACACAAAGACATAAAATGCATGAAGAATGTTTCCTATGAATCAGTCATAGATTGCATCATGTATGTTATGGCTTGTAGACTGGATGTCGGGTATGCTCTAAGAATGACAAGTCATCATTAGACTTCATCTACTCCTAATTATTGGACTGCAGACAAGAATATTCTTAGGTACCTAAAAAGGACCAAGAATAAGTTTCTTGTCTCTGGTGGTCAAAGAGAGCTCATTGTAGAAGACTACACTGATGCTAGTTTTATAACTGATCCAGATGATCAATCTGAATACGTCCTTCTTCTGATTGGTGGTGAAGTGAGTTAGCATAGTTGAAAGTAATCAACTATGACAAACTCAATCACCTCAGCGGAAGTCATGGCAGCCGCAGAGGCAAGCAAAGAAGAATGAATAAAGAAGTATCCTAAGAAACTTAGTGATGTCTTGTCCTGTGAAGGATCCTTGGAGTTATTTTGCTACAATAGTGCATCTATTATGCAAATCAAGGAGCCAATATCACATCATAAGACAAAGTACATGATAGAGAGTACTTCGTGACTCGAGACTTTATAGACAAAGGAAAATTATATTAATATGGGTAGACACAAACAACAACATAGCTGATTCTTTGAAAACGCTTTTATCGTAAGCCAAGAATGAAATTCATTTCGAGTCCATGATTCTACAAGATCATGGAGAATGGCTTTAAAACTAAATTGAAAGGGTTCTCTCTTTTTAGAGTTTATGCATATAAGAAACTTTAAAAACAAGTGGGAGACTGAAGGTTGTGTGTTTTGAAAGTTATCTTTTTTTATAACGAATTTATGAATTGTTTATGATTTTAAATGTTATTATACATTTATGTTCCTTGAGATTGATATGTTATATCTTTAGAAGCGTTCAAGAAGATGCTCATGGTCTTGAACCATAGAACTCTTTTGATGAAAACATATAATCCTAAATATGTTCACAATCGTGGTAATTAAAGGGAACATTATTTACCATGAAGGTTGTCATGTCAATTGAAAGTACATTGTAGTTCTATAAATGTTGATAAGTGATTATCATTCAATGACATGAGTATATAAAATGGTGATTCTTTATATACTGAACATGACCTAACTAGATGGAGCATTATATGGATTAGTTTTGTGTCATTAATGTTTCCAATGTGTCTTTGAATCTTATATATGAGACATGTAAGTTTTTCACATGAGAAGTATATAATGTGATTACTATTAAAGTCCATTCAAATGATTGGAATAATATAGTAATTCGTTATGTACAACTTGTGCGGGAGAAATTTATATGTCAATATTATTATTGTCCCTCAATTATTTGAGTTATGATATTACTGGGCCCCTTGGTAAAGTGAAATTATATTGCATGCAATATAACTGATGTAGTTATATTTATAATTCACTTGAGAGACCAAGAAAATAATTTAATGCAAAAATGACACGATCCTATTTTGCATATTATTTAAAATATCATGAGACAAGGATAGACACGAATTAAGTGGATCAAGCACGTAACGACTATGTCGTTTGTGAGACTATAATGTAGTGATAGAACCTCTTATAGTCCATAATATAAAGTATTTTATATTATATCTCAAGATGACGTAGATCCTCTGTAAGGTCACACCAACTGAACAGAAACAACAAGTATTTTACATTTTCAATGATGTATTTAATCTCATAATGTATGAGTTAAAATGCATGTGATAAAATGTTAAAGTAATATGTCATGTAAAATGACATGCTTAGATCATAAAATAAATTTATGAGAATATATGTGAATATTATTTTGTATAATGTTTGAGAGCATTATAAGAATAATAAATTAATTCATATTAGAATAATATAGTAATATTATTTACTCATAAATTAAATCCTTGCAAAATATGATTAGGGAATAACAAGAGAGTAATCATAGTCATTTGTGTAAATAATTAACACAAGTGTTGCCCTAGGGCTTGGCTATATAAAGGGGTATGTTTGAGATGAAAAATGATTTTTTCTCTCTCTTCCCACAATGGGATGAATAGTAATCCGTGAATAGTAACCCTCATTTCCCCTCTCTTGTGTGTGAAAGAAAAAAAAACTCCATTGTTCTTCTTTCCCTTCTCTTGCAAGGTTTAGCCACCAAATGAAATAGCTTGTTCATTGAAGATTGAAAATCTAGATGGTTGGATCTAAGCTCTAACCTCTACATCCATCTATCTAAGGATGTTTTAGGTTGTTGTTTAGGTTCAAGGTGAACCAAGAGATAAGGGTGCTTCCATGGCCGAAGAAGGAAGACGACGGTTTTCAAGAGACCTAGAAGAGGAATCGACTCCTCTCTACAAAGAGATTTGACAATCTCTTTAGGTATAACCTTTTATCCACTCTTGTGCAAGAAATAAATGTATTATTTTCTGTTTTGTTGATGCACAAGAGGTGTTTGATGAAATGTCATAGTATAATCTTGCATGCAATTGTTATATAAATAAGATTATTTGTGTATTGAGTTAAATAGAGGCATAAATTTTAATTCTTGTCCTCTTGAACTTACACATGAAATCCCAACACTTGGGTCCTCATGTGTCGCGTCATCTCGGGTTACGGGTCGTCTCGGGTCGGGTCGGGTTCAGGTCGCTCATGTGTCGCTTCGTCTCGAGTTACGGATCATTCCGTGTCAGGTCGGGTTCGGGTCGGGCCGGATCGGGCAGGTTTGTCGGGTCGGGTCGGGTTCTGGCACCTCAATGGTATCTGCATTTCCTCACAATGTGATGTCAGTATTATCTGCGATTATAGGCCTGCCAAAGGGCAGCTCCTTCAGCAGTAATCAAGACAAGAAGGCTTCATTTATTATAAAGGCTAACTCTCATGAATTGAGATAGCCATGATTCAGAGAGGCAAATACAGCAGGTAAATAGTAAGAAATTTATGTTTTATTGAAATTTTGTCCACTAATGCACACATACAGTACAAAACAGTAAATCAAGAGGCATGTTTTATTATTGAAAATAACAAATGACACACTGAATTTGAATTCTAAACAATTTATTACATAGCAAGCGCATGCACACATATTATAAGAAGATTATTTCATTGTAGAAAAGTGTATGGAAGGTTGATTAGTTGCTATTTCAGAACTGAGCCTGAAGCCAGTCTACAATCTTCTTATCGAGCTGGAATGCCTTGGCTAGCACATCATCTGAAATCGGTGGATTTGATCCGAAAAGTGCCTTGGCGACAGTGATCAAACCTGGGTTTTGGCTGCTCAGACCAGCAAACGCAACGGCAGGGACAGCTCCAATGTTGAATTGGAAGTGGATAAGTCCCTTTGGGAAAACAAACACGTCACCCTTGTTCAACACCTTGGCAAAGAGCTTGAAGTCCGGGGCTGATGTCACAAAACCGACATAGAGAGTACCCTCCATGACTGTGAGCACTTCAGTTGCTCTTGGGTGAATGTGCGGTGGGTTGAGGCCTCCGTTTGGTGCGAAGTCGATACGGGCAAGGGAAATTCCCAAGGTATTGAGTCCAGCAATTTTTTGGACATTGACAAGGTTAACGCTTGATCCCGGATTCTTACTTGTGTCGCCGGTCTTGTCTAGGCCTGGGAAGAAGAAGTCGTCTGGATTTGTATCATTCGGGTTCTTGCAAACAAAACCATTCACAAATACTGTACACATGTAGATGAAAAAACAAATTAATTGGTGATTATCTGACTGATATATGGGGTTGGAAAAGAATTGAATTACATAGGTACATATTTACTAGAAGAACAAAAAAGAACAGCATTGATACGTACCTTGAGAGCTCTTGTCAGTGACACAGAAATCTTGAAGTGGGCTAGGATCGGACGCGAAAACTTGAGAAGAGACAAAGGCAAGTAAAGTGAAAAAGAAAAGTTTATGGGAAGCCATTCTTTCTATTATAATTTGTGTTTGCCTGTGATGTGTATGTAAATTGGATGTTGCTATTTGGTTATACAATGTGCAAAGCTTGCATGGCTATTTATAGTAGTGGGTGCCTCATTATTTAGTAGTAGAAGAAGTGAACTTTTTTGACAAGTCCCAGATTTGAAATGTTCTCTATGTGAATTAGTCGAGAGCGCGCGGAAGTGTTATCTTAGCATACTAATTCCGTAATTCGTTCGTGCGTTAAATGTATATGATGGAGTCTTAGATGTTGACCACTTCAATCAGAGGATGTGTACTATAGTCAAACATGTATATATACTGTAATTAACATATTAAGTGCTTGAGTTGGACTTTAATTAGCATGTGTGTACTATTGTCAAACATGCGGACGTGGAGGATAGTGTATGTAAAGTACGTGGAACTTGTCAAAGTGCTTGTTAATTAAAATTAATTGTTTGTATCATCCACCATCCACATATGATTTCTTAAGCTGATCATTGATTATCGTCACACTAATTTTGCCGAGATTTATTTAATTTCATTTTTGAGTACATTAGCTAGATTTTGAGGAACAGCAAAGTGGTGGACTCTTAGGTAAATTCAATTCCAAAACATAAAAATTTAAAATTCCAAAACACTTGGTAGCTAGATTTAAGTCTTTAAGACGCATATTTTCCAAAACACTCGAATTTAAATACCGTAAAGAAGCTTCGATCGTAGGCTTTATCTGCCAAGCCTTTTTTTGTTTAAGGCCCATATATTTCTCAAATTCTTATGTAGAGCTTATCAGGCCCGGTACAAGAACATTGTATGTACCCCCAAATATATCATACACTTTTAGCTCAATAAATCACCTCAAATTTCACAAAAATATGTTCTTTTCTGTAAGGAAGCACTTGGTGCTCTATTATGCAGTTTAAGTTAAATATATTGATTGTGGGGGCACTTTAATTATTTGGGCTCAATTGAAAAACTTCTAAATTTTTTCAGCAATGGAGATTAGGTGCGGCTTAGTCTAACTTTCGAGTAAGTTGCATAATCAAGAGCTTCCTCTGAATAAGTTGACGAACAGTTTTGTCATATTATTCGTATAAACACAAAGTATTATTATATACTTCAGAAGGTCACATTTTTTTGGGGCAGAGCATTAACTCTAAATTTAAAATTGTTAGGTAGCATTTGTCCAATGAAATGCGTGCTTGCATTTTTTTTATTAATTTACTCTGTATTTTGTTTGCAAAATATTGCTTGTTAATCACAAAATGATAACATAATTTATATTTTTTGGTATATTTGTATCTTTATGATTTCTAAGATTTTACATTAATAAAAAATTATCACGCACCCAACTAAACATATATAAATATTATTATGATAAACGTATATAAATATTTTCAGTTTTATTTAGATCGATCAAAGCTCGATTTTCAGCTCTAGTTAAGATTAATCATTAATTAATTAGCTTTGTGGTGATTAAGAAGCCACCTAAGTACTGGGAAACAATAAAAAAATTAGTACGTAGCGCCGGAAAGATATTGACTAGTTCTACATTATTATCTAATTAGGTAACATAAGATACTAGTAATACATATTTGACTAATTATACAATCTCAGCTGGTGAAAGCAAAGCAGATATGTTATTATCACACAAAGAAACTAAGAAGGGGACATTAAATTAGATGACTCTTTCGTAGAAATAATACCACCTGAGATTGAAATTGTCAATATACAAATATCTTTGATCCCATCATCTCCCTTTAATATACCAAGTTAGAACTTAGATCTCTACCAGTTCACACATAGACAACATTTCAAAGTTGTACTTGGTCAAAATAAAAATAAAAATTATTTTCCGAAACATGAGGAATTATTCAAGCGTGCCCACAACTATAAATAGCTATGCATGCTCTGCCTATTGTATAACCAATTAGAATTTACATACACATATCACAAGCTATCACAAGCAAAGAGAAACAGAAAAAAAAAATTAGAAATGGCTTCATATGCACTTTTCCTCACTTTTCTTGTCTTGGTTTCTTCTCAAGCATTAGCTTCCGATCCAAGCCCACTTCAAGATTTTTGTGTCGTTGACAAGAACTCACAAGGTACTGTAATTCTTTCTATTTTTGCATGTTAACATCTCTTTCTATACTCAAGAACCAAAAATGGTATACTAATGCTCAACCAACTGTCACGAAAAGAACAAACTATTGAGCCTCTATAAATAAGAATCACTAGCGCTTCCGCTTCGCAAGCACACACTTATTCGGCATTCTACAATTTTATTTCTTTTCAAGCTGCATATCAGTACTATTCCTAATTGTTTTTCCTCTTTACATGTTTACAGTATTTGTGAACGGTTTTGTTTGCAAGAACTCAAATGATACGAAACCAGAGGACTTCTTCTTCTCAGGCCTCGACAAGGCCGGCGACACAAGTAAGAATCCAGGATCAAGTGTGAACCTTGTCAATGCACAAAAACTTGCCGGACTCAACACCTTGGGAATTTCGCTTGCCCGTCTGGACTTTGCACCTAACGGAGGCCTCAACCCACCACACATTCACCCCAGAGCAACTGAAGTGCTCACCGTCATGGAGGGTACGCTCTATGTCGGTTTTGTGACATCAGCCCCTGACTTCAAGCTCTTTGCCAAGGTGTTGAACAAGGGTGACGTGTTTGTTTTCCCAAAGGGACTGATCCACTTCCAGTTCAACATTGGATCTACCCCTGCCGTTGCATTTGCTGGTCTGAGCAGCCAAAATCCAGGCTTGATCACTGTCGCTAAGGCCCTTTTCGGATCAAACCCACCCATTTCAGATGATGTGCTAGCGAAGGCATTCCAGCTCGATAAGAAGACTGTAGACTGGCTTCAGGCTCAGTTCTGGAATAACAACTAGTCAACCTCCAATACACTTTTACACAATGATGATATAATTTGCTTATTTTATTATAATTTGTGTGCATGTGCTTTGATATGTAATAAATTGTTTACAATTCAAATTTAGTATGTGATTTGTTATTGTTAATAATAAAACCATGCCTCTGGATTGAGGTGATCTCAATTCATTATAATAAATGAAGCGTTCCTGCATCTGATTTCTGAACAACATTGCTGAAGGAGCTGCCACTTCTATGTGAAGTTGAAGAATTTGATGAAGCTTTAGTATAATTTTCTGTTATTCGAATATTATTTTTGGAATGTAAGATAGAGATTGTGAAGAAAAGGCAGATAGAAAACTGGTTGCATGGGAGAAGGCTTCATTTATAGTACAGGATTGAAAAGAAAGTTCCGTACATAATCTGAAGCAGAATTCCAAATGTAGTGCCAGATTGAAACAAATTAGATGAAAACTAAAATTAAGTGTCGATATTGGACAACAATCCTATATATCCATTTCGGAGACCAAAGAAGATCAAGTTTGTGGTACGAGAACCTCTAATTTACCAGATTGGCATCAAGTCACTTGCGCTGACTCAGTTGCAACCACAATTGAGAAACAGCTAGCTGAGTTGTAACCAGGGTTTAGTTATGATTAACCTCCTGTTATGGTGTATATATCTCTATAAGACTATAACTCATCTTGTGTAGACTTAATAAGAAGAATTAATGATCGCAAATTATTTGAAATCTATCTTCTTCTTTAAATTTCTTTGTGAGCCAAAATCATGAAGAGAGAGAGAGGGAGAGAGGTACCAGCAATGGCGAAGAGAAGCGAGGAAGATAAGATCTGGCAATCTCTGCTCAAGGGAGATGAGAACAATGTTACTACCAGGTGAGGTGCCTCGCATGCCTTGCCTCGTTTGCCTGATCGCCTATTCGCCTCTTCAACAGAGAGCATTTAGAGTGAGATGGAAATTTCGGAAGAAAGACGACGACTCGAAGTGGTGGGACCGTGGGAGTGGCTGCTGTTTTATTTAATGAATAGGTCGATTAATTATTTGAGGATATGTCTATTATGAGGCTTTTTATTTAAAACATATGGACCATTTTCACATTTTGCCCTTTTACTTTCTTCTAAAACATACAAATGCTTGTGAGTTGTGACGATACCTGTTGTTATGACTAACCATCATATTCTAATAGGCATTTTGCTTCTTCTGTGATATTGAGAGCTTGTGACTAACCTGTTGTTATCAATAAAGCAAGCTTGCCAAGCCATAACATTGCCCCCTTCTGAATCACCAGATCATAAAATGCCACCAGTACCTCCGTCACCTTCTTCACAATCATCAATCAAGACAGCCAATTTCTCAACCAGCTCTACCGAGTTCGATTTCTCCAGCTTCGGCATCTGCACTGTTCTCAGGACATCCACCGACGCCCCCGCCTCAGTTTCATAACATGCTCATTTTATTGATTGAAAGCTTAAAGATGAATAACATTAGAAATAATTGGTATTATGTACACTGATACAATCGGTATAAAGACTATTGATTACGGGTGTTTCAGAGACGGCAAATATTTCTAAAATATCCTTTACCATGCTCATATTGTTACAGGTGTTATAGCCATATTCACCATCCGAACTAAAATCAATTTAGATCTATTTTAATTTGTTCTCTTAAATTCACTCTTCATGCAGTTATATCATGAATAAATGAAAGAATGTTCATTCTCAGTGTAGAAGAAATTAAGTAAAGGGGCAAAATGATCCATATGTTTTAAATAAAAGGTTCATAATAGATTAAATGAATAAATTGGTGTAAAAGAAAGAAAACTTAATTTTGATGGGGAAATTGACAATTTTGAAAGTTTTGATGGGTACACCGAAAATTAACCTAAATTACTTTTGCAGTGCCGGACCCAAATAATGCCTAATTATATTTTTTTCTTATATAAGAAAATGTCAGATATTAACGAGTGTCCTTATATATAAACATTGGTATCAGAGTCCTTTATGACAAGTATTCTGTTTTTAATAAATAATACGAATTGTTCTGAAAATTAATTTCATGTTTAAAAAAACAAATAATTTGAAATTATAAAATTATTTTTTTTGTAATTATTTTTTCTGTATCATGATTATTTTTTTAGATTTAATTTACAAATTTTTGTTTGTAAATTCGATCAATCTAAATACGAATTGTTATGATAAAACGTATTTATTTGTATTCATTGTTTTGGAGATTTTTTAAATGTATCTTTTGGAGATGCATACAAAACAATACTCTTCTATAGTGGAAATGGGAGATGCAAATCAAAACAATGCATCTTTAATAAATTTCGAATCTTATACAATTTGGTTAGACAATTTTTTTGTCCAAACGAATCAGAACCGTCCTAAGAACCATTTTTTCGCGCCTTCAAGGGTTGATATTTGGAGTGGACCATTTTTATACTTCGGGATTGTAAGGAATCTAATTTTTATTCAAGCAGCGGTAATGGACGGGTTCATTACTGTCGGAATTGGAGAAGTCAATACACATGTTCAAGGCTAAATGAACTTGATCCATTCTTTATTATGGACCGAGAAAAAATAGAAATTTTGTTGGTTCTGAGGCTTGAGCCCGTGCTTCTTGAGTGAGAGCCCAAGACTCCAACCACTAAACTACACTAACTTTTCTGTTATTATATTGAACATATAATATATACATACATAAAAATAAAATAAAAACAGTGGTCTAATAACTTTCAATTTTTTTGAAATTATTAATGATAATTTTTTTAATGATGTTATTAATACCACAATAATTTTATTGTACAGATTTTTTTTCTGTTTTAATTTTTTTAATTAAATATATTATTATTTGTATAATTTTAGTGGGAGTTTTACACAGCAAAATAATTAATGATAATAAAATTTATAGATTAAAAGATGATTGTGAAACTTAGTGATCTTTCGATTTTAATCTATATATATTATTATTATTAAATTGTTTCACAGTTATTGTAAAACTAGAAGTGTTATGCTGAGTATTAAATAATTTGTATTAAACCACCATAAGTGTGATATGTCCTAACTTAGTTTAATTGTAATTTCTTTTTGAAATGGCATCTGCATCTAAGAATATTGTGGCAGAACTCAACAAAGGTGAAAAACTGGATGGCGATAATTATGAAATTTGGGTCATGAAAATTCAATATGTTCTGGAAGAACAAGAGATTCTAACGGTTCTGGATCATATTGTAAAACCCACTAATTTTGGTAATTATTTTAATAAATAATTGTCTTGCTAATTACAAAATTAATTGTTTGATAAGATATGATCTCAAATTTTCATGTAGTTATGAAATATTACAGCAAATAAAAGTATATCTAAGTAAAAGTTTAAAACTTTCTAAAAAGAATACATAATAAATTTGTAGGAGCAAATTTAAGGCAAGTAAGAAATATAGACAAAAATAATCACAAATCCGAATGATACTCATATGTGATGCCATATTAAATTATCTCAAACTAAAAATTTGGTAAGCGAGTTTAACTATAAGAATCCAAATTTTCTTTACTAAACAAAATGCCATATGGACAAGTTACAAAATTTTATGACTTGAGCTAAATTACAATTCTAAATATTTAACAAGTTGATTTTAGTTTATTACAATAATTCTCCAAGTCTAGAATCATTTCATAACACAAAATCAATTCAACATAACCACACAATATATATATATAGAGTCTGGCTAGCGTGCTTCCATAAGCACTTCGGGTGAAACGCTTACGGGTCAAATTTTAAAATCTAGCGTTCGAAATTTCGATTTAAATAGCTCATTAATTTATTTACATTATAATCTTGTAGAATACTAAATTTTTCCATTTTTAGAATTTTCTAACTATGTCTAATGATTTTTGAAAGAAGACCCTATTTGACATTGAAAATAAGGTATTTTTATTATTTTTTGGCCAACTTTTAAAAAATCATTAGACATAATTAGAAAATTCTAAAAATGGAAAAATTTAGTATTCTACAAGATTATGATGTAAATAAATTAATGAGCTATTTAAATCGAAATTTCGAACGATAGATTTTAAAATTTGACTCGTAAGCGTTTCACCCGAAGTGCTTATGGAAGCACGCTAGCCGGACTCTATATATATATATATATATATATATATAGAGTATGGCTAGCGTGCTTCCATAAGCACTTCGGGTAAAACGCTTACGGGTCAAATTTAAAAATTTAGCTTCTGAAATTTTGATTTAAATAGCTCAGTAATTTATTTATAACATAATCTTGTAGAATACAAAAAAAATCATTTTTAGAATTTTTTAACTATGTCTAATGATTTTTTAAAGTTGGCCCAAAAAATAATAAAAAAATACCTTAATTTCTATGGCAAATAGGTCATCTTTAAAAAATCATTAGACATAGTTAGAAAATTCTAAAAATGGAAATTTTTTGTATTCTACAAGATTATGATATAAATAAATTATTGAGCTATTTAAATCGAAATTTCAGATGCTCAATTTTTAAATTTGACCCGTAAGCGTTTCACCCGAAGTGCTTATGGAAGCACGCTAGCCATACTCTATATATATATATATGGAGGAGGGTTCCAATGCCTACTTTTTTTGTGCCTCATCATGCCCATTAACTTAAAAAATTAATTAATTAATTTTTAAGACTTTAAATATCAAAACTAATTGATTTAATATTTCATATATGTCATAATACATGTGTATAAAAAATATTGTAACATTTTAGTTTAATTTCATTGGTCATCTAGAGCTAACAAAATCAACGGTTCAAATCCAATAATTTTGAACCGTTGATTTTGTTAGCTCTAGATGACCAATGAAATTAAACTAAAATGTTACAATATTTTTTATACACATGTATTATGACATATATGAAATATCTAATCAATTAGTTTTGATATTTAAAGTCTTAAAAAATTAATTAATTAATTTTTTAAGTTAATGGGCATGACGAGGCACAAAAAAAGTAGGCATTTGATCCCTTCTCATATATATATATGTGTGTGTGTGTGTGTGTGTGTGTGCATGCATAGATACTGGTATATAAATAGGAATTCATAAGATAATAATTTTTAATAAGCGAAAATGTAATTATAAGGGTTTAATAAATTAAATTCTTTCATCACAATTCGTTACAAGTTTTAATTCAATATCTTATCCTTAAATAACTAAATAAAATAATATAATTTTGCCACACAATTGGTAGCAAGTTTTAGCCTTAACAGACCCAAGAACATAATCAATAAATCTTCAGGAATAAATAATCCCTCGTGCTACAATCATGCATAACCCATTGGGTCAAGATTTAGTCTGGCATCAGGTCGACACACGAGGGGTCATACGGGCGAGGTCGCAAACGCGATCCCACAGCCCCATTAAGACCCTAAACCAACCCCATGTGACTAGGAACTCTGAAACGTGTCATGACCAGTCGGACGGGTCACGCCACACTTGGGAACTGTCATGCACACGAGGCCACACAAAGAAAATATTGTAGAGAATCCCACCGACAGAGGACCACCTTGAAACCTTTGCCACTGCCCCTGGCCCTCTGAGACCAAACCCAATACCTTACTATGAAACAGGTCAGAATCTTTTGAAGGACGGGTTAAATTATAAATGGCCATAAGGTTGACGCCGCATAAAATTCGATCGACACCTTTCTTTCTCCCCACTCTCTCTTTCTTCCCTCTTTTCTGTCCCGTCCTCTGATTTTCCCCTCTTACCGAGCCCCTCTCTTCATTTTCATTTCCCATGCGCCACCTCATCAAACCCACGTATCTCTCTTTATTTCTCATGTCTCTTCACCTCTTTAGTCCCCTTCCTCTGCCTCTCTCTCCTGAGCCCTTCTTCTCTCTTCTACCACGACACAACTCTCTCTCTCCGCCATTAATACATGTCCCCCTCTCTCTGTGCATTAAATCCGTCCCACGTCGCCACTTAGTTGCAGATGCATCTCTCTGCTCTCTCTTTTTGACTTTCAGCCCGAGCTATTGAGTGTCTTGCTCGTCGCACAGTGGCCTAGCCTACCCGTATTGAACTCTAGTCCCCGTGACTACACACCACCCCAACCTTAGTTCGGAACACCTATAAATTCAGGGCTCCCCCTTCCTTGCCTTCGGCTGGCCATTTCGATTCTCATGCGTTGAGATTTAGACAATAAACTTGCAAGAATTAGTGAATAAAGTATTGTATTATTGGGAGTTCGATTTAAGTCAAGGAAGAGGAAGGAGCCCGATACCTTATTGTACTAAGCCTCGGTTGTAGTCACGACCCTGAGAAACCAGCGCCCTTTTACTGGTAACTTTAAAGCACCATCGATGTTATTGTTCTTGCTAGCTTTTATATCATTTTGCTTGTGCTTTTGCTATCCGTCTGTGTTTATGTTGTGTGTTGTAATTTGTTCATTAACTGTTTGGTTTTACTGGTATCCGGTCAGAGTTGATGGGCTTGGGGGTTGTTTGATAATTGGTTTCGGAAACAAAAAATATTAAACTGTCCTTGTGTTGATTGTGTGCCTTGACTGAAATTTGATACTGACACCTTTCTGTTACGAACTGACCTGATTTTATTCTTGGTTGTGCTTGATTTGTTAATTTTGCTGACACTTGATCCCTTGAATTGGACAAGTGTGTTTCTTGGGTTTGTTTCGGTTTATTAGCTCTAAGTGGAGTATTTGCTTGAGCTTTGAACTGGACAGTGTAGACTCGTAAGACTTGTGTGCTTAACCTTGTACTGTTGTCAGGTCTAGTTTACTGACAGTTTGGTATCTCTGTGGTCACTGACCTAATACTGCACTGGCTTTCCAGCACCGGTGCAGTGTTGTTCTTGCGCTGGTTTGCTATGTTGAGTGGGATTCGTGAGAAAATGGGCTCAGAAGTAATGACTGGGCCCAGTGAGGATCGTCTGGGCCTTAGGCCTATTATGGACCCTTTTTTTGAATTATACACACACACACACACACACACATATATATATATATAGAGAGTCCAGCTACGATGCTTCCAACAGCACTTCGCTGAAGTGCTGCCAAAGCCTGTAGCTGTTCGATTTCTCGTCAGATCGCATCTAATCGCGATTTGAAAAGTGCGGAACGGAGGTATGACGTGCTTCGTTATTCCTCAACGAAGGAAGAAAAACCCAGCAAAATAAAAATAAATCAACTCTCGTTCTCCCACTCATCTTCCCTTCATGGCGAAACCCACTCTCTTCTTTCCTTCAGCAAAACCCACGTTGTCCCTCTTACTGTTGCTCTCCCTCGATCTATGACAGTTCCTTCAAACGAAACCCACACCACACCTTTTCTCTCTCTCATGTTCTCGCTTTCTTCGGGTTCCTTGTTAGTCCGACTTCCATCTCTCCGACGGAGAAAGAAAGTTACTTGATGAAACAAGAAATCAGATTCTTAGTCCGATTTAGTCTGATCTAGTCTGGTTAGTGTCTCTCTCTCTCCTTAAGCTAGCTAGAAATTAGAATAAATTGGTTCATCGATGGTGATTAATTAATTCGTGCTGCAATTGTTAATAATTTGTGATTACTACTAATTGATGGCTACTTCAGCTAGAGATGATCTAGAATTGAGTTCATTTTTCTACTTATTTATTCTGTCTATTATTAATTATTGCAATTGGTGTTATAATCGTTGTTCTTATTGGCCTTTAAGAGTGCTAATATGTCTAAGTAAACTAGTTATCAAGTTGAAGTTCGTGAATTTGTTTAGTAAACTATTCACATAAAACATGAAATTGACGGATGCTTTTTTTGTGTATATATCAGTGTAAACTAGTTCTCAAGTTGAAGTTTAGAATCTACTGATGATCAAACAAGTATCAAGTACCTCATTTCCCATTCATTTGACAATTTGCTTCAAAAAAATTTACCTGACTAGTTCTGTATTCAGGTCATATTGGAGATGTTACTTCCCAAATACACATTCTATAATTTATTTTGCTCTGATATTGATAGGCTTGTTATTGCTAATGAGAATTATATGCTATTTTGGAGGAGAGTTCAGTCCGTCTTCCTCCATTTCTCCTTCAGTCCTTCTCTAGTACCCACCAACCTGATATGATCCAATTTACGAGTCAGCTTTTGGTAGGTTTGTCAAAAAGTTTACACATTTCTTAAAATTAGTTAATATTGTAAACGTTCTAAGATGAATTTTGTTAAATTTAGTTTAAAATAGCATAATTGGCTGAACCTGTACTTGGAGCATTCATGGTTGATGCTATATTGGTCCGAAGGCTTAGGTTATTTCTTAGATAGGTTTTTTTTAACATGTACTTTTAATTTGGTATAGTTTGAGGGGCTATCTTCAAACTTAAGTTCTACTACTTGCAGCTTATAGTGTATTGAAATTTTATCCAATGTGACAAAAATGCTGAAAATTTAAACTAACCGGTATATGCATATTCTAGCAATGCTGATCTCGAATAAAGAAAATCTATATAATTCTGGTTTTAAGGTGTAAATTTCTAAGCTATATGTATATTTCAGGTTAGGGACGATCAATAGGCTTGGTGTAAACTGCCTCATTGTAGTAGATGAAATGGATGATTCTATGGTAGATGAAATTGACATAATGGCTGTAGATGAAATGGAAAACATGCTAGAAGATGAAATGGACAATGTTCCGACAAATAACATGGAGAAGGATATCAGATGAGAGCCTTTTGGAGGTGTGGGTTCTGAGCCCCACGAAGGAATGGAGTTCACAAGTAAACAAGCAGCATATGACTTCTACAATGCATATGGATATGTCCTTGGATTTAGTGTTCGTGAAAATAGCTCCTACACCAATAAACAAGGTATTATCACTTCAATGAGATTGGTTTGTTATAAACAAGGTTTAAGTAAGCGACAAAAACAACAATCAGAAGAGCCATTAGAGTCATGTGGTGGGTCAAAAATGAAAACACCTCAAAAGCAAGTTTCAGAAAAAAGAAGTGATTGTAAGGCTTCATTTCATGTGAGGTTGCATGAGAATGGCATTTGGAAAGTAATGGGCTTCCACAAAGAACATAATCATGAGCTTGTTAGGAGTACTCCATAAAAAAAGCGACATTTTCGATCTCACAAGTATATTCCACCTGAACACAAGGAAAATATTGAGCTGTTATACAAACAAAATGTTGGCGCTACTAAAATAAGAGATTATCTTGGAGAAAAGGAAGGCGGCAAAGCAAACCTCCATTATGGAAAGAAAGATGTTGATAATCATATTGCAAGTTTGAACAGGAAGTTGGTCTGGGTGGATGTCAATGCAATGGTAGATTACTTCAAGCGACAACAACAAGAAGATTCTGAGTTTTTCTTTGCTATAGAGCCTGATGAAGACAATGCTGCTAAAAATATTTTTTGGGTTGACGGACGATCAAGGAGGGCATATAAAGAGTTTGGTGATGCTGTCACATTTGACACTACCTACAATACCAACAAATACAGCATGCCAATGGCACCATTCCTTGGTGTGAATCATCACCAACATACGATATTTTTTGGTTGTGCTTTAATCAGGGATGAGAAGAAGACGACATTCTTTTGGTTGTTCCAAACATGGTTAGATGCAGTGGGAGGTAAGAAACCAACAACTTTCCTTACAGACCAAGACCCATCAATGAGGGCAGCAATTGAAAAGATTTTTGGTTCTGATACTATCCATAGGTGTTGTCTTTGGCATGTAATGACAAAGGCTAGAGACCATTTAGGGGTATTGTATAGGGTAGTTCCTGATTTTAGAGATGAATTGAAAGCAATCATCAACCTTAGCTTGACCGTTTCAGATTTTGAGAAAAATTGGCTTGGTATGCTTAAAACGTACAAAATGCAAGATAATTCTCATCTAAACCATATGTATGACACTCGAGATGAATGGGTCCCTGCCTATTTTCGTGGGGTTTTTTGTGCTGGAATGTCTACTACACAAAGAAGCGAAAGCATGAATGCGGTAGTAAAGATTTGGATGTCGTCCAACACTTCTCTGTATAATTTTGCTACAAGATTTGAGAAGATGGTGGAAAATATTTATGAAAGAGAAAGTGACGAGGACATTAAAACAATGAACGAGACCCTACAAATGTGGTCTTGTGATCCAATTGAAGCTGAAGCACGAAAAGTGTACACCCGAAATGTCTTCTCCATGTTTAAGGATAAATTGAAACGGTGTACATCGTATCGAGTTCATGAGGTGGAGAAGGATAAACGCTATGAGGTACGTCCCGCAAGAACTTAGTCCAAGTATGAATGGTATAATCCCACACGCATTGTTGTCATAGATAAGGAAAATGGTAGAGTTGATTGTGAGTGCAAAGGTTTTGAGTTTCAAGGGATTCTTTGTCCACATGCTCTCGAGGTGATGCGACATGTTGAGATGGTGTCGTTCCTTCCAGCACACTACATTCTCAAAAGATGGACTCGTGACGCTAATGCAAGCATAAAAAGAGCAATAAGTATGAAGGTCGTGGAGGCTAGACAAGGTGAAGAGTTAGAGTCTGTCATGCTTCGCTCTCTAAACCAACTTATGGAAAGAGTTGCCAAGAAGGCTGTGAAGTCTCAACCTGCATATGAAAAGGCTTGTGCAAGAATGGTCGAACTAGAAGATGAAGTAGTTGAAATCAATAGAGAGAGATGTGCAGAGTCTGTGATGTCAACTGAAGATGTTGTTGCTGACACAATGGATGCTCCTTGTAAAGCACAAAAGTCTCTCCATTTTAGTGACCCACCGATCTCACAATGCAAGGGAAAAAGAAATCCTCAGCGGTTGAAGCATCCAACTGAAATAAAAGATGCTAAGAAGATGCGCACTTGTAGTTACTGTCACAGAAAAGAAGGTCACAATATGGTTACTTGCCCGAAGGTATTTAATATGTTGTTAGGTTTATAATTTGTATGTATATTGTGTTTTTTTTTTTTAACTTCTCCCGTTGAATATGTTGTTAGGTTTCTCTTACTGTGATGAAAAAGCAAAAAAAAAAAATTAAATTGTTTTCTTTACTGTTTCATACAGAGATTGAAGGATAGAAAGGCACGAAAGGTTCAAGCATGTGATTATGAAGAAGATGATGATGATGATGATGATGATGATGATGATGATGATGATGAAGATGAGGTGTAATATGATGTAGTGAAATGATACTTTTTGGTATAGTGATAGAATGTACATTTTGGTATAGCGATAGAAGATACATTTTGGTATAGTGATAGATGGTACATTTTGGTATAGTGATAGAAGTACATTTTGATATAGTAATGAAAGTTACAGTAATGTAAGGTGTTTCCAGATGGTTATTCGAACTTAGAATTGCTCCATGGAGAAAGAGCTGTCACATGAATACTTTTGGCATAGTATTAGGATTTTGCATAAAAGTTTGGCATAGTCTTAATGCTAAGTTGTAAATGGATATACAGATGAAAGTGTAGAAAAAATCATGTGTGGTAATCACAAGATGTGTTGGTTTGTCGATCACTGTTGTGTTTTCTTTTGCATTCGTAATTTCAATCATTACAATCTTAATGATTGAAATTAGGAAAATGGTCAAAAATGTGATTGGAAGATGATGGCAGTGAAAATAATGATTTGAGTGAAGGTGCTAATGAGATGACACTAGCTGTGGATGCGTTTGTTGATTGCACTTTGTAACAGGAATCTATGTAAAAGAAATTAATGTTTTTTCTTATTTAGTTCATAAATGTTCAGCAGAACTTGAATGTTTGTATTTATGTGAACTCTTTTTTGTTGATTATGTAAAATTTATTTGTCTTGAGTTTACTTCTGCAAACAACAAATCAACTCATTGAATGAAAATTTCAACATGTACCAGCTGGACCAATAATAACAAAAACAACAAATTTCCTATTTTGCAGAATACCACATTTTTACAGCTCTCAATTTGATCAGAAAATCACCGAAGTGTTTGATGGCCAGTGCTGCAAGTAAGAATTATTCTACGAATCATTTTTTTATAAGTATTTTTTCGTTTGGCGGTAATATGTGTACATAGTGTGAAGTGATATTTTCTCACTTGCGGCATTGGTCACATCTCATGTCTAACCAAATCGTATTCAATCATAGAAGTCATACAACAAATAGAACACATAATTTCTACATTTTTACATTAACTGGAATTAAACACAAGCTAGCAACAACATCCTCTAACTATGTAGATTTTCTTTGATTTGAGACCAATATTGCTCGAATATGCGTGTATCTGTTAGTTTGAATCTTTAGCTCTTCTTGTTACATCCGATAAACTGCAATCACCACAATGAGAATTACAATTAGTTGCACTCAAATCTTAGTTGATTTAAGTAGAAACTGGATTACCAAGCTTCCATCTACATACAAAAAGAAAAAATAGTAGTGAAATAAGTACTGGCATGATTTTCTAGATTAAAACAAAATCAACAACATCAATTTCATCTCTGGACTACACTGGCATGGTTTTCTAAATGCCAATCATCTTTAATTCATTGCTCGAAAAATGTACCTTTAATGCAAATTCTCCTTTGTACCAAAACTCATCAATATCAACTTGGTTCATCTTTTTTTTCCAGCTACAATTAATATCACTAAGAACCTCTAGGTTGAATGCAATAAAATTTGCATGTTAATAAAGCTGCAAATCGAAAAAGGTACCTTTAAATGAAATCAGAAATTGAATTGAAATTTAACAGAGGAATGACCTCCAATCGAAGATTAAAAGACCACTACTAAACACCCATCGCTGCCAAGTGTTGAGCTCCATTTTGCGGCCGAGATGAAGCCATATAGTGAAGAATGGTTTCCTTTGTTCTAGGATTTTGGGCACTTGCTAGCAAGGAAGCTCCCTATACAGATACAATTTTAAGAGACGAATTTAGGAGCAGGAAGGGAAGGCTTGTTCTCCTACGCATCTAACATCACCGCCTTTGTCGACAAGGCGTGACTCAAGAAGGTCAACAGTGTCAAGGTCAAGAAGCTCCTCTAGGTCGTCCGAGAGGATTTGGTTTGGGAAGAGATGACTGACGAGGGAGGAAAGAATTTGGGAGAGAAGGGAAGATGAGTGGGAGAACGAGAGTTGATTTATTTTTAGGCAGAATTTCATATAAAGGCCTCTAAAACTTCAATATTACATATTTAGCCACTGAAATCTCATAATTACATATTTATCCATTTAAAACACACAACGTTTCATATAAAGGCCTCTAAAACTTCAATATTACATATTTAGCCACTGAAATATCCTAAATACAAACTCGACCCGGCCTGAACCCTAAGGCCGTGACCCGAGGCAAACCCGTGCGGACCCGTAAAAAAAGCAAGGGTCGAAGACGGATAGCGATCATACTTCTTGGAAAAAACTTGTGTTAAAACTGACCCGCAAACCCGTCGGCTCGACCGACCTGTCCAAACTAGGCCCTGCAAACCCGTCGGCCCGGCCAACCCGTCGACTCCGGCGAGTTAGGCCCGACACAGCCCGACACGTTTTTAATTCCCTACCTCTATTAGTGTTTTAGAGTGTTCGCACGAGTTTTAACACAGGTTTTTTCCAAAAAGGATGGTCACTACCCGTCTTCGACTCTAGAGTTTTTTGGACGAGTTCGCACGAGTTTGCCTCCGATCGGGCCGGGCCAGATCGCGATCTCGAAGTTTTCGGGCCGGGTCAAACACATACGAATTTTGTCAAATACCTAAATAGAGGAGAAGAGAAGCGGTGTGAAATAAAGAAGCTAATGATTATACCCTTCTTCCCAAACCTGGTCTGACAAACTCGTGGCCCGGCCAACCCGTTGACTCGGGCGAATTTGACCCTATCCGACCTGGCCCGACCCGTTTTCAATTGCCTACCTCATTTAGTGTTTTAGAGTGGTAATTACCATTTAATTGTTAATTTACATTAAATTTATTAATTTGTAGTTATGCTAGACAATAATAAAACATTTTGTGTTTTACTTGAATAAATATGTAATTATGAAATTTGAGTGGATAAATATGTAATATTGAACTTTTAGAAGCCTTTGTATGAAATATTTTGTGTTTTAAATGGCTAAATATGTAATTATGAGATTTTAGTGGCTAAATATGTAATATTAAAGTTTTAGAGGCCTTTATATGAAATTCTGCCTTATTTTTATTTTGCTGGGTTTTTCTTCCCTGTTGAGGAATAACGGAGCACGTCATACCTCCGTTCCGCACTTTTCAAAACGCGATCAGATGCGATCTGACGAGAAATCGAACGGCTACGGGCTTTGGCAGCACTTCAGCGAAGTGCTGTTGAAAGCATTGTAGCCGGACTCTCTCTCTCTGTATATATATATATATATAGGGAGAGAGAGAGATAGGCTATGGTGCTCCATGGAGCACCAAACCCCTAATGCTCCACACCGTATCTCCAATTAAAAAACTCTAACGACCGATCTGAACCGTTGAAAATGATCTACATATTGAAATCTACTTGGAGATTGAATTTTACATTTTTTTTTATTTTTTTAGAGAGGTAGGAAAATTGCAACTTTTGTTGGTACATAAACCGTTTGATTAGCAACTTTTCTACCCCTTTAAAAAAATAGCAAAAAATTTCAAAAAAATGTAAAATTCAATCTCCAAGTAAATTTCAATATGTAGATCATGTTCAACGGTTCAGATCGGTCGTTAGAATTTTCAAATTGGATATAACGGATGTGGAGCACGAGCGATTTGGTGCAACATGGAGCACCCTAGCCTTTCTCTCTCTATATATATATGTAATGGGCCTTTGGGCCTTTAAGGCCCACTAGACTTTTGTTGGATTAAAATAATAAATGGTAAATGGGTTTCGACCCATTTGGCTTCTGGACCCTTATTAGATAATAAATGAAAATAAGTAAAAATAATTTCTAAGTGTTTTGGGCCTTGACCCTAATTGGGCTGAGTTGGGTATTATACAAATATTACACAATTAGTAGTTTAGCCCATAACACTTAGTAACTAGACTCGAATAATAAAAAGGATCGAGAGAGGTATCTTGGGAAATGACGACTAAAAGTCCGTGCAGCACGAGCTATGGCTATGACGCACGAGTACGAACTTTTGATCCCACAAAATTAACACAAACAAATAATTAAAATTAACCAACTTGTGTTTCTTATGTAGTTTTCTATAGTATATTTAGCACAAATCAATATAACGTATAATATACGACATAACTATATAGTAGGATAGTTGTTTAGGTACGACATCGTATCTGACATGATGACACATGACTTACAATTATACGCGACGATTAAATTAATTAAATCTTTATAATAACACGATTAATTAATTATAAAACACATTAAATATATTGTATATATATTAATAAAATGTCGCACACCACCAACATTAGTAACTACCTTTTCTCCCTTTTTGGTCACTTTCGCTGCGCTCGGAGCATTGTCAGATCTCTGCACCACCGCTGAACTATCGAGTACCTCCTTGTATGTCTTTCGTGTCGGACGTTGAACCGCTTCTATTAAACCTTTTCCCGCAGAGATCAGATCCTCCATCGCTCGTTGAACCATGGAGATTGCGAAATCACCATAATCTAATGGCAAAGAAGGAGATGATCTCCCACCATTGATCAGTGTGGAGATCTCACCATCAACTCGTGAGGTAGGTCTTGGCCCAACTTGAAGCCCACCTCCGAAATCGCCAACAGAATCGCCAAACATGTTATTTCTCATGGGCTCTTTTTCCTAATGTCGACGACAAATAATTTTCATGCTATATTTTCCGTCCTACTATTTAGTTTCCTAATTTCATCAAGTCTAATGGAATATATTATTATACACTACACATAACATACTTCTAATTTCATTTTTAATTTTCACATCTATTTTAATAGATGAAATTTTTTATCGTGTATTTGTCCTCCAAATTCATTCCAGGAGAAAGCCGGACCTATTTTCACATCCATTCTTGTATTTGGGCCGGACCTATTCATTAAATAAAACAGCCACTCCCACCACTTCGAGTCGTCGTCTTTCTTTCGAAATTTCCATCTCACTCTAAACGAGGCAAGGCATGCGAGGCACCTCATCAGGTAGTAACATTGTTCTCATCTCCCTTGAGCAGAGATTGCCAGATCTTATCTTCCTCGCTTCTCTTCGCCATTGCTGGTACCTCTCTCCCTCTCTCTCTCTTCATGTTTTTGGCTCACAAAGAAATTTAAAGAAGACGATAGATTTCAAATAATTTGCGTTCATTAATTCTTCTTATTAAGTCTACACAAGATGAGTTATAGTCTTATAGAGATATATACACCATAACAGGAGGTTAATCATAACTAAACCCTGGTTACAACTCTGCTAGTTGTTTCTCAATTGTGGTTGCAACTGAGTCAGCGCTAGTGACTATGCCAATCTGGTAAATTAGAGGTTCTCGTGCCACAAACTTGATCTTCTTTGGTCTCCGAAATGGATCTATAGGATTGTTGTCCAACATCGACACTTAATTTTAGTTTTCATCTAATTTGTTTCAATCTGGCACTAAATTTGGAATTCTGCTTCAGATTATGTACGGAATTTTCTTTTCAATCCTGTACTATAAATGAAGCCTTCTCCCATGCAACCAGTTTGCTATCTGCCATTTCTTCACAATCTCTATCTTACATTCCAAAAATAATATTCCAATAACTGAAAATTATACTAAAGCTTCATCAAATTCTTCAAACTTCACATAGAAGTGGCAGCTCCTTCAGCAATGTTGTTCAGAAATCAGATGCAGGAACGCTTCGTTTAGTATAATGAATTGAGATCACCTCAATCCAGAGGCATGGTTTTATTATTGATAATAACAAATCACATACTAAATTTGAATTGTAAACAATTTATTACATATCAAAGCACATGCACACAAATTATAATAAAATAAGCAAATTATAATAACAAATCATTGTGTAAAAGTGTATTGGAGGTTGACTAGTTGCTATTCCAGAGCTGAGCCTGAAGCCAGTCTACAGTCTTCTTATCGAGCTGGAATGCCTTCGCTAGCACATCATCTGAAATGGGTGGGTTTGATCCGAAAAGGGCCTTAGCCACAGTGATCAAGCCTGGGTTTTGGCTGCTTAGACCAGCAAATGCAATGGCAGGGGTAGCTCCAATATTGAACTGGAAGTGGATCAGTCCCTTTGGGAAAACAAACACGTCACCCTTGTTCAACACCTTGGCAAAGAGCTTGAAATCTGGAGCCGACGTCACAAAACCGACATAGAGAGTACCATCCATGACAGTGAGCACTTCAGTTGCTCTGGGGTGAATGTGTGGTGGGTTGAGGCCTCCGTTGGGTGCAAAGTCGAGACGGGCAAGGGAAACTCCTAAGGTGTTGAGGCCGGCAATTTTTTGGACATTGACAAGGTTCACACTTGATCCGGGATTCTTACTTGTGTCGCCGGCCTTGTCGAGGCCTGAGAAGAAGAAGTCTTCTGGTTTCGTATCATTTGGGTTCTTGCAAACAAAACCGTTCACAAATACTATAAACATGTAGAGGAGAAAAAAGTGTTAATTGGTGATTTTACTGATATGGGGTTGGAAAAAAATTGAATTATACATGTACATATTTACTAGAAGAACCCACACACACACACACAAAGTGTTGATACCTTGAGAGCAGTTGTCAGCGACACAGAAATCTTGAAGTGGGCTAGGATCGGAAGCGAATGCTTGAGAAGAAACCAAGGCAAGGAAAGTGAAGAGTAAACGTGCAAATGAAGCCATTTCTATTTTTTCTTATGTCTTTGCTTCTGATAGCTTATGATATATGTATGTAAACTGCTAGTTGGTTATACAATGGTCAGAGCATGCATAGCTATTTATAGTTGTGGGTGCTTGAATAATTCCTCACGTTCATGAAAAAAAGGAAGTTTAGTCTAGCTTTGAAATGTTCTCTATATGTGAACTGGTAAAGAGTTAAAGTTCTCTCTTGGTATAGTTTGAGAGTCAAATTAAATTAAAGGGAGATGAAGGGATCAAAGATGGATGTATGTGGATGATTTCAACCTCAGGTACGTGGTATTGTTTCTACAAAAGAGCCATCTAATTTAATGTCCCTTCTTAGTTTACTATGTGTGATAATAACACATGTTCTGCTTTGCTTTGACAAGCTTAGCTTGTACTAGTCAAACATGTATTACTAGGATCATATGTTACCTAATTAGATAATAATGCTGAACTAGTCAATCTCTTGCTGGCGCTACTATATTGATTTGTTCCCAACACCCATTAATCGGTACAATGTTAATTAATTCATGATTAATCTTTCAAACTGCATGCATAGATAATGACATATACAGATGCACACATTAGATATATCTTAATTTGTAAAAGCACAAAATACTAAATTTTTCATCTTATTCTGAACTTCCTATAGAATTTGGAATCATTTAAATCAGATTTAGTATGAAATTTATAATTTATTTACTGTCAGGACGTCGGATGTCTCAGCAAAGGATTAGTTAGCTTAATTTTTAAGATAATGTTTTAAAATTTGAAGATTTATAAAACTTTATTTGATTTATTTTTTATAGTTAGAAAATTTTGGATTAAACTTTTTACAGTTTTCGATCGTTAGAGGAATGAATTAGATAAAAAGATTTTTCGCTTTTACTATTTGATAGTGAAAAGAAAGTCTTGCTTGTTTTGCAAATTTACACAATTAATACAACTTTTTATTGAAAAGTTTAAGAGATAAATTAATATTTTATCGAAAGGATCATCAAGATATTTTTCTGTGCCATGATTGTATTTCATATCCAATTCTCATTTTTTTGGTATTCAAAATATAAAGTCCATTTTTCATAATTCCCTCACCAATTTTCTTTTCAGTTTCCTGGTCGTGATTTAAAGCATTATTTAAATAAAATAGTTGTACATGATTTAACATATAGCTCATCTCTAATTTTTCTTTGGGAAAAGATTAAATTCTCCTGTCCCATTAATTGAAATTTTATCACTATTGGCAACACATACAAATTGGTCCGTTTTAATCCCATTTTCCAAAATTTTTTTGCTCAGTTGCTCTCCGTTTCCAGCTTTCATCTTTCTTCATTGCCACTTCTCTCCTTTATTTCAATCGCAAGAGAGACCAACATTTGTTGCTTGTCTCCTGTGGTCACATCAAGTAGGCTCTTTGGTTTCTCTGTTCCTCCCCCTTTCGTAGGATCTAGGGTTTTGATTTTCAATGCTTTGAGAACAACTTAGTCACATGTATGATTCTCTATTGTTTTCGGGGTTGTATCTGATGTGACCTTCATGATTTGTGCAAATCTGATCAGTTTTCTTGAGTATTTCAGTTGTTTTGTTTATTGTTTCTATTGCTTACTTTCTCTCGTACGAGCAAATTTTTTAGGTGCTAATTGATTCGATACATATCTACTGATTTACCAGAAAAGAAACTAATCTACTGATTCGATGCATATCTTTTCCTACATCTCAACATCTTTCCCTATCTCAATATATAACAGAACAGTAAATAAAATAAAAATAAATCCGAACTGAATCTTCCTCTAGATCATGCCAACATTTATTTGTGTGAGACTTTGCTGATACTAGCCAGTACCTCACTGGTTTGTATTGAATTATGACCTTCAGTGGCTAAATGCCTTCTGAATATTATTTTAGTAGTCTCTCATCAATAGATAATGTTAACACTTCAATTCATATACTTCAAATGCTATTGTTTACTTCATCAACTTTACAGGAATTTATATTGCTTACAGACATTAGCAGAATTTTGTACTTCCACAGGAACATATATAGCTTCAAATGTTGTGGTTTATCTCCCAATCTCTTGCTTGTTGCGCAAAATGTATGTTTGGTATCTTTCTTTAGTCATTGCTTGATTTGTTTCTGTTTCTTTTTGTCGTTTTTTTACCCCAAATGCAGAATGTCATTAGAAGTACATCTTAACATCCTGAGGAGGAATGGAGAACATACCATATATAAAGTCATAGTGACATCTCAGATTCAGCACGAGTGGTCTTGGAAATGGAGAGAAAACTCAAATAGTTGGTAAGAGTATTTCATTTGACGAGCGGAAAACACAGATTTCAAATGATTTTTTTCGTACTATGAAATTTTTGTCAGAGAATGGCGCGACATACAGATTCGATCATGACTGGTACAGATCTAACTCGCCCAACCCTGTTTTCTATCTGCCTTTTCTTCACAATGTAATGGCAGTATCCTCTGTGATTATAAGCTTGTCAAGGGGAAGCTCCTTCAGCAATAATCAAGATGTGAGAAAGCTTCATTTATTATTAAGGCTTCCTCTTAAGAATTGAGACGGACGCAATCCAGAGGCAAATATATGACAGAAATAGTAAGAAATTTATGTCTTAGTGGAACTTTTATCCATCAATGCATGCATACCATAAAGTAAATAGTAAACAAGAGACATGGTTTTATTATTGATGATAACAACAAATAACACACTAAATTTGAATTCTAAACAATTTAATAATTTATTACATATCAAAGAACATGCACACAAATTATAAGCAAATTATATCCTTGCATAACAGTGTTTTGAAGGTTGATTAGTTGCTATTCCAGAGCTGAGCCTGAAGCCAGTCTACAATCTTCTTATCAAGCTGAAATGCCTTGGCTAGCACATCATCTGAAATGGGCGGGTTTGATCCAAAAATGGCCTTAGCGACAGTGATCAAGCCTGGGTTTTGGCTGCTCAGACCAGCAAATGCAACGGCAGGGGTAGCTCCAATGTTGAACTGGAAGTGGATAAGTCCCTTTGGGAAAACAAACACGTCACCCTTGTTCAACACCTTGGCAAAGAGCTTGAAGTCAGGGGCTGATGTCACAAAACCGACATAGAGAGTACCCTCCATGACGGTGAGCACTTCAGTTGCTCTGGGGTGAATGTGTGGTGGGTTGAGGCCTCCGTTAGGTGCAAAGTCCAGACGGGCAAGGGAAATTCCCAAAGTGTTGAGTCCGGCAAGTTTTTGTGCATTGACAAGGTTCACACTTGATCCTGGATTCTTACTTGTGTCGCCGGCCTTGTCGAGGCCTGAGAAGAAGAAGTCCTCTGGTTTCGTATCATTTGGGTTCTTGCAAACAAAACCGTTCACAAATACTGTAAACACGTAAAGAGGAAAAACAATTAGGAATATTACTGATATGCAGCTTGAAAAGAAATAAAATTGTAATTAATGCCGAAGTGTGTGCTTGCGAAGCGGAAGCGCTAGTCATTCTTATTTATAGAGGCTCATTAGTTTGTTCTTTTCGTGACAGTTGGTTGAGCATTAGTAATTTAGTATACCATTTTGGTTCTTGATTATAGAAAGAGATGTTAACATGCAAAAATAGAAAGAATTACAGTACCTTGTGAGTTCTTGTCAGCGACACAGAAATCTTGAAGTGGGCTTGGATCGGAAGCTAATGCTTGAGAAGAAACCAAGACAAGAAAAGTGAGGAAAAGTGCATATGAAGCCATTTCTAAATTTTTTTTCTGTTTCTCTTTGCTTGTGATAGCTTGTGATATGTGTATGTAAATTCTAATTGGTTATACAATAAGCAGAGCATGCATAGCTATTTATAGTTGTGGGCGCTTGAATTATTCCTCATGTTTCGGAAAATAATTTTTATTTTATTTTGACCAAGTACAACTTTGAAATGTTGTCTATGTGTGAACTGGTAGAGATCTAAGTTCTAACTTGGTATATTAAAGGGAGATGATGGGATCAAAGATATTTGTATATTGACAATTTCAATCTCAGGTGGTATTATTTCTACGAAAGAGTCATCTAATTTAATGTCCCCTTCTTAGTTTCTTTGTGTGATAATAACATATCTGCTTTGCTTTCACCAACTGAGATTGTATAATTAGTCAAACATGTATTACTAGTATCTTATGTTACCTAATTAGATAATAATGTAGAACTAGTCAATATCTTTCCGGCGCTATGTACTAATTTTATTGTTTTCCAGTACTTATGTGGCTTCTTACTCAATCACCACAGAGCTAATTAATTAATGATTAATCTTAACTAGAGCTGAAAATCGAGCTTTCGCTCGATCTAATTAAAACTGATAATATTTATATACGTTTATCATAATAATATTTATATATGTTTAGTTGTGTGCGTGATAATTTTTTATTAATATAAAATGTTAGAAATCATAAAGATACAAATATACCAAAAAAATATAAATTATGTTATCATTTTGTTGTGATTAACAAACAATATTTTGCAAACAAAATACAGAGTAAATTAATAAGAATTTGATATATTTGGGGGTACATACAATGTTCTTGTACCGGGCCTGATAAGCTCTACATAAGAATTTGAGAAACATATGGGCCTTAAACAAAATAAGGCTTGGCAGATAAAGCCCACGACTGAAGCTTCTTTTCGGTATTTAAATTCGAGTGTTTTGGAAAATATGCGTCTTAAAGACTTAAATCTAGCTACCAAGTGTTTTGGAATTTTAAATTTAATGTTTTGGGATTGAATTTACCTAAGAGTCCACCACTTTTCTGTTCCTCAACTGTTCATTTTCTTATTTATTAATTACAAAATTTTGCATCAAACAAGTGAAAATATATAATTTTTAACTCTCGAATTTTAGTCATTCATATAGAAATCACAAAAAGGTATATTAAAAATCATCAAACTTTGATAGTTAAATAAAAGGTACGTATCTTTTACTTAACATTATAACTAATTATAATGAATAAATAAGAAATAGACAGTGCAGTGGACAACAAATGAATGATAAGATGATCATGGTTTCCTTGGTAATTTTGAATAATAGGTAAGTCTGTGTTATGGCAAATAAAATCACAACAGTACAGTTTGAACATTACCAGTTGTAGGAAAAAGAAGCGAGTTCAAAACCTCCTATATGGTTAACTAATTAATTAAAAGTATAGTTCAGTGAACTATATAATTGTTAAGTATTAAATAAATATTAGCCGTTATATATTAATTTACATAAATATATAATAATTAATTTTAATATTTAACAATTATGTATTTTTTTACCTAATATAAGTAAGTATAAAAATATTTTGCTATAGTATTTTCTTTGTAAATGTTGTTATGGCATTTTTCACAATTATCATTGTTTGTTTTATCTTTTATATCGATCTGAAATGTGGAATGTGAATTGACAAAAGACAAATTTTTGTAAATATTACATGTAATTTTATATATTTTTAAAAGAAAAACGCCATATCAAATTCTTATAATGCATAAAAAGAGGGTGCATAATTAATTTATTGAAAAAATATATATACAATTTCCGTTGAAAGCAAGACCTCCCAGATGGCCATAATCACTGAATCACATAGCTAAAAAGAGTGGATTTAAAGAGAGTGAATAAAATCTGAAGCTAGCGTGAGATACAGAGAGAGTGGAAGTGGGAGGTAAGTGAGCAGTAGTTTATCACTATCAGATACAGTATTCTGTGCGTATCAAAATCGCTTTGCGGGATGTGTATCTTAATTCGAACCGTCGAATTAAAGATCAACGCTCGATCGTCGCTGATATGATTCGTTCTCGAAGTGAGGTGGGAAAGCGAGAATATAAGAGAAAACTGTTGATCTTTAATCCGTCGATTCAGATTAGAGATATGCACTTTACGGAACGGTTTTGATACACAGAGGATACGATTCCGTAGTATCAGAGGCAGAGCAGAATTGAAAACGATTGGGATAGATGTCAGGTCACAGCCTCATCCATCTATTATGTCTCTTTCCAGTTTCCCCTCACCTTTTCCTAACATATATGTAGTTGTTCCAACTTCCCAAATGGTACTGGACTACTGGTACATGCTTTCATGCTTTAGCTTAATTACAACCACATGCTCCTTCCTACTTGCCACCTTATTTTTCTGTCTCACTCACTTGCCATTGCAACACACTAGTTACTACATATTAGTAGGTTGCTCACACCTCACACCTCCACCTTTCACGAATTCAGATTTTCTATAGTAAATATATTTTTTTGTATTTGTCTACTATAGTAAACCAATACAAAATATACTATCTCGTGATTCAAACCATTGTCCTGAGCGTAAGAACATTGTCCGTGATTTAAATCCAACGGCTCAGATTGATTCACGTTAAAATATACAAAATAAAGTAATATAGAAGATCCGGATTCCACCTTTCACTACCACACAAATCAAGCATGTTTGCTTACCCTTCATGTTTGCTTTAATTCCCCCTTTTCGTCATGTAACGTTGAAATTAATTAGTTAATTGGTTCCATCAAAACATTAACATGGTATCTTGCATTAAATTGCAAAAGTTAATCCACTACAGAAGTAAACGACATTTTGTACGTTAATTAAGTCCAATTAATCAATAGAATTACAGAAGAAACTACAAGTACCATTGGAGGGAACAAGTTCTCAAATTTTATATACTTTTTGTAATTATTTTGATCTGCGTAATTGGTACGTCATTTAATTCCATTACCTAGTTGTGTTTTAGTTACCTCTTAGTTGAAAAATTAAAAATTTAATGATGGCAATCAATATATAGGAAAGATATCATGCACACACATCAGATATATTACCATGTATATAGTTGATTCACTTTTCCTAATATTAGATTGAAGAGAGCTGATACGTAGATATTATATTTGATACCAACTAATGATACAGATTTTATTATGCATATTTAGTTGTGTTATCCTGCACATTATTTGAGTTATTATGAAAGTTATTTTTTATACCGAAATAATTATACATGTTATCGATTTTATTATGTATCTTTAGTGAAGTTATCATGTACATTATTTGAGTTATTATGCACGTTATTTTCTGTATTGAAATAGTTATACATGTTATTTTTTTTATACTGAAATAGTTATGGTATAACATGCATAATATTCAAATAATATGCAGAATAAAATCAATATCAATAATTTATATCAAATGTGATATCTACTAAACATTATCCTAAATTGAAAACTACTTCACATCTTCAAGCCCTTCTCCTACACCTACAGTTAATATCTACAAAAACAAGTTGAAATATTTCCTTGCCACGTAAAAGCTGAAGCGTGTCATTTTATGCTATTTTTTTAAAGATAAGATCGGTTTCTTACATAAAGACACCAAGTAGTTAATTGGTTGGCTGCCGGGCTGAATAATGTCTCTTGTTTTTTATGTGATGCATCATTAAATCCAAAAAATAGGGCAATCCCACGCAAACAAATTGACATTTTAGTGGACCATGCGATGATATCCGATTTTTTTAACCATAGAAATAATACTAATTAATAGAGTTAAAACAGAAAGATTACTCTAAATTATTGAAAAATAGAAAAGAACGATGTTGCTAACACCATTCATAACACCACTGACATCTTTTCCACTGAAACCAGCATTTTCCATTGGACGGTATTATCAACACCATCCAATTAATAGAAATGCAAATGGACGGTACTGTCAACACCGTCCAATTGTTAGAAATGTAAATGGAAGATGTTGACAACACCGTCCAATAAATTCCAATCCCGATCTCTACCTGCTTTGTTTTTGTCACTCTCACTAGTAACTCACACTCTTAGCAGCTCAACTAGGTACCACATAAGGATTTGGGAAATAACCATCAGAACATATTAACAATTGAAATTACAAAGAAATTGAAAATGAAATTTACAAACAGGCAAAGAAAGCAAGGCTAAGCTGGTAAAAACATATACGTAGGACAAGAAAAAGAGAGGGGACTTCAGTTAGAATAAGTGCTATGTAATTAGGGTTGTCTAACGTGGAAAACGACCAAAAAATTGACTACTTCCATTTTCGTCCCGTCAATAGAACGAAAAAAGAAAACAAATTCGTTGATCGTTTCGTGTAATAGAAAAAAATTGCGTTAATTGTTTCGTTAAAACAAAACAATTAAAATGATTAAAACGATCTAAACGATCAAATAGCTACGCAGTTCAGTGGATATTTATACTTAGTAATTAAACAAAATGAAATACCAATTAAAAATATCACAAACTGGTACACATTAAACCAAGTTGAAACTTGAAAAACATTATATGGAAAAACAATCATTAGCAATTAAAATGATGGAGTCATAATAAGCCTCAATTTAAATCTAAAGAGAATTATACAAGCCATTTCTATCAGCTTTGCACATAAATTATAAAAACAAACCTATAAAAAACAAACAGTGCTATATAGACATGTTGCTCCATTACTTTCATTGTCAGAAAATAAAAAATAAAAAATAAAAATCAGAAGAGCTACAATACCAAAAAAAAACACAAATAAGAAAAAAAAGTTGCTTACATACCATCTAAAAAACTACAAAACAAAAAAATGCTTACATATCAAATTAGATTTACTTTGATGTTCTAATTTTCCAACTTCCCCAAATTAAAAAGAACGGCTATTCTTTGACTTCAGTTGTGCTCTTGGAACCAGCTTACATATCTTGTTCTCCTTGTCCAAAACACATGGAACGATTTGGGCATTGAGAGGGATGATCGATCTAGAATTTGGCAAAAGAGGAGGAAGATAATACTTCTAGTATTAATTTTAGAATCACTAGAGAGAATCGAAAACTTGAGCGGAAACCTAACCTTGTTTCAAGTTTTGAAGTTATCGGAATTGACGTCTTTCTTATTTACGGACAGCGGTGGTCCTTCTCTTCTTGTCCTCTTGCGATGTCGCTACGAGGTCTTCCAAGAGAGTTAGTCTCTTGTTGCCAATTTTCCTTTGTTCTTGACTCGGCAACGTCTTTGCAGAATCCGATGGAGAGACTCTACAAGATCACTCATTCTCTTCTCTTTTCTTTTCTCTTGTACTTAGAGTAATTTTCTGTTATGGCCTTAGAGAGAGATGTTCAGTGAATAGAGACTAATCACTTGGAGACCAGGTGCATATTAGAAGGGATGCATGGCAATTATGCAATTCAGTCCATCAATAAATTGCTAATTACCAACTATAATTTCTGCACATTAAAGAGTCATTTCCTATAATTTTTATATTCATATATAAATATGCTTTATTGATCACTTGATTATGGATATTAATGACATATAATTAATATATAATTGTATAACACGTAAGTCCATAAACTTGTCGTTTCATATGGCGTCCCATATGACACGTACGATTGTAAAATTCAACAATCTCCCACTTGGATTATATGTGTAACCTTTAATTATATATTAATAGAGCTCTTTTCCTTTTGTCACTTTAAGTGTCAAACAATTCCGTCCATCAGCGATATCAACAAGAGACTTAAGCAGCGCTTCGTCATATTTATGAGTGACTAGACCGACATAAATCATGATGTTAATACAACTGAATGACATAAATCATGAATAAATGTGCAGTGTGAAAATCACACGAAATGTGATCTACGTGTTTGTTTCCAACTTGGTCCTTTGCCTATTAAGATCAACCGAATTCAAAATAAATCTTTAACTGAATAATATACATACACAATATAACTTTAAAACTTTAGTCTTTGAACTTTTACTTTAGAGTGCATCATATTATATAAATAAATATCTATAAATACATACAATTTTTCAAACACTACAACAACTTTATCAAACTCCCACTAAAATTGAACATATCCATTGAAATCACACCAATAGATGATGGCCTGATGGGTGATGAATTAACAACGCACAGTTTATATACAGCTAATAAATCAACGAATCAAAATATAAATCATGCTTCACACGACGACTTCCAAAAATGAAATATCAACTCTTCAAGCCGAAGAATCTGACCTTTTCCCACGTCATCTCCTCTTGTACTTGGATCCCCTCATGCATGTACTTGTACAATTATTGCAGTTGGAACTTGGAAGTGCTCTTTTGTACTATATTACACTTGCACAAAATCTGAATTCGCATCCACTCATAGTCTCAGTCAGAGAGTCGCTACAGGGGAATTATATGGTTTTGAGCTCATACTGATTTTTAAAACTGCCACTGGCACGAAATCTGAATTCCCATCCGCTCATATTCTCAGCAGTCAGCAGTAGCGGCCCTCTGCTTCAATGCTCTTTTTTGTCCGAAAAGTTATCTGCTATAGTGCCGAACAATTTTACGGCGTAAAATCAGTGTTTGCTGACTCTTTCGTAGAGGTGGCAGAACCCGATCCGACCCGACAAACCCGTTCGATCCGGAGTAGCCCGATATAACCCGAAATCCGAAAATGATCCAACAATAGATAACCCGATACCCGACCCGACCTGATTTGATATGACCCGAAACCCGAAAAGACCCGACAGCGGATGACCCGATATCCGACCCGACCTAATTTGATATGACCCGAAACCCGAAAAGACCCGGTAGTAGATGACTCGATACCCGACCCGACCTGATTTGATATGACCCGAAACCCGAAAAGACCCGAGATCAGATGACCCGGTACCCGACCCGACCCGGACCGACATGACCCGAAACCCGAAATGATCCGAGATCACATTACCCGCCGATCCGAATATTTGAATAAACTCTGGTTTGAATATTTGGCCTTATCAAACTGATATCAACATATCAATTAATATTGTACTTGTACATGTCTTGACTAAAATGAACTCCGTCGCTGCAAGTCGTGTGACGCTGCACCACTACTACACTGCACGCTGCATGACGTCTCTCAGCCGTTGCGCCAATGACGCATGACGCAAGCCGCATGACGCATGACAAATATCAACGCATGATTACCCGAGACTCAACCGGCCCGATCTGATCAGACCCGTGACCAGACTCGTCCGACCCGAAACCCGAAAATACCCGAAACGAGATAATTGAAACCCGACCCGATCCGAACCCAAAAGACCCGAAACCTGAAAAATACCCGAAACTAGATAATTGAAACCCGACCCGACTCGAACCCGAAAGACCCGAAACCCGACAAATATCAACGCATGATGACCCGAGACCCGACCCGACCCGACCTAATCAGACCCGTGACCCGATAATCTTTTGAAGTCAAACCGACCCGACTCGCCCGACCCGAACCCGAACCCGAACCCGCCCGACCCGCCCGATTTGCCACCTCTACTCTTTCGTAATCCGCAGTAACTCATCGAATACAGATCCACAAAATCTCGCTTGTGATATATCATATCATATACCTGTTTGATCCAATCCGATCTGATCTAACTCGAGATAACCTGCAACTCGAAACGAAACGATACATGAGCGATTCGAGTCCGACTCGACCCGATTCGATTCGAGACAATTCGTAGTTCGAGATGACATGACACATGAGGACCCGATCGGAGACGACACGTAACCGAGATGAAGCGATTCATGAAGACTCGAGCTCGACCGACTTGATCTGATACCACATGTAATTCAGTCTAATTCTATCTTGCACACATTATAATATAATTTTATTGACAAATTAACATCACGTAAAGTCAAGATTTAATAACAAAATTCAATAACACGACACAATCTTGTTCGATTGAACTTAAAACTCAAAATAAAACTCGAAAGTTGTCGATGCAACTTGACCCGAATCCGACCAGATCTTGCCAGACCTGAACGAAGACCCGAAAGTTGTCGATACAGCTCGACCCGATCTCACCCGATCCCACTCGTTACTCGAAAAAGACCGACGCAGCCCGACCCATTATCCAAACGACACCTGACGACCAGAAATCTGACCCTACCTCAACCGATCAAACCCACAACCTGACCGACCCGACCCAAATCCGTCTGACCCGACCGACTTTCCACCTCTATATGCAAGTCATAACGTAACATATTATATTCCCACATTTTCAACCGTCCAATTGATGATATCCGTGAATCTCTCTAGTTCAATTATTATGGAACCGATTAACCAGATCATTTATGGAGAGGGTCATACGCTAGAATGACCTAAGGTGAAATTAAAATATGCACCTACTTTTCTTCAGTTGGAAGTTTCAAAGAATTTGCAAGCGGAAAAATTATAATATATATTTAAATTTTAACAAGAATTAATTAACAATCTTCTAAGAATTCTTTACGGTGATCATGTGTAAACAGAAAATTGGACCTTAATTAAGAGGTGAAAGTGAAAAACAAATTGCATATTTTGTGTACTGAGATGGAACTGTTTCTTTTTAAATAATATAACAAGATTCAAAATTCCCAAATCACCTTCAGTAACTTCTAATGAATTTATAGAGCAACGATTTATTATTATTAATATTATTATTATAATAATAATTATTATTTTTATTATTATTATAATAATAATTATTATTATTATTTTGAATAATAAAACACGTTAGCGAACTTACAGAACAATGGTTTTATTATTATTTTTCTTACTTGGGGGGGGGGGGGGGATACTTGGATATGCTTTTTATCTTACCAATTTTAGTAGAGACTTTTTTGTACCTATAAATTGGGCCCCAATATATTTATTATTGTTGAAATTAATTTAATAATAAATCAACAAATGATTTAACAGTCTAGTGATAGCTAATTAGAATTACATCCAGAAGACCATGAATTCAAATATCAGTGAACACAAATATGAAAATTCGGTTAAGAGACATTTTATAATAGATTCTTGAGATTTTGGAAACCCTATATATAAAACAAAAAATTAATAATCAAACATAAGTTGGGTTATATGGAAGTTTGCTACTTTTGAATGATTGTATTTGCAAGGGAGTAGGAGCTGGGGTCGGTTGGTATGTCATATGTGGCTCTTAGCCAAAAAGGAATTAAAATAAGAAATTTTGGTAACATGCATCTATGATTCTATGTTATGCTAACTAATTCAGTAGTGCAATGAATTATAGTAAAGTCAAGCACAACCATCTACTAACCTTCCTTTATTAACCACTAATACAGCAAGTTTGCTTCTTTTTATTGATTAAAGTCAAACCTGATAAAATTAAAAAAAAGGATAATATTTCGTAGATACACATTTGATATCGATTTTATTATGTACATTTAGTTGAGTTATAATGCACATTATTTGAGTTATTATGCATGTTATACCATAACTCTTTCAGTTCAAAAAATAACATGTATAACTATTTCATTACAGAAAATAACATGCATAATAACTCAAATAATATATAAGATAACTCAACTAAAAGTGCATAATAAAATTGACAACATGTATAACTATTTCATTACAAAAAATAACATGCATAATAACTCAAATAATGTGCATGATAACTCAACTAAAAGTGCATAATAAAATCGGTATCAATAATTGATATCAAATATGATATCTACGTATCAGCTCCCAATTAAAAATATCAGCCAGGTTTTATTCAAGCTTGTACTCGCTCCTATAAGGCCATTCATAAGCAGATAGAAATTGAGGGAAGGATACATAGAAATCTAAAACTAGAAATTAATGAATAGGATCAAACGATAACATTTATTTTGATAATCTTGACAAGTAGTTTTTTAAATAAATTTGAAAAAAATAATCTAGAACATAATTTTAAACTTATGGACTTATTGTGTTTCAATTTCAGAAAAAAACAATCAAAATTGCATAAAAGTTGCAACGATCTTTGTGGAGGTATAAAATGACAATTAAATTACATTAAAATTGAAACAAAAGTATGTAGACCGAAATTTTTTTAATTAACCAAAATAAATTAATAAAATACCAAAATGGCAAAATTTGGACATAAATCACGATTCTAGCCATTCCGGGATCACAGCGCCCTACGTAACTCCGGGTTCACTGTGATCCCCATAACTCCGGAATCACAGTTGCCGGAGTTATGGAGGCTGCTGTGATCCCGGAGTTATGGCGATCACAGTGAACCCGGAGTTACTTATTATTTATACACCAGCCGAGAGAGATAAAGAGAGGGGATGCTTATAATTGAAGAGAGATATTGATAATTGAAGTTAAACAAGTAATTTGAGGTATTATTTTATTTTTGCTTAAATTCTTCAATTTAGTTGATTTAATTTATAATTATTATAATTGTTATAATTGATAGTTGATTTCAGGTATTATTACAATTGTTTTTTAATTTATAAGAATTATAATTTTAGTTGAATTGTTATAATTTACTTTCATTCTTCAAAGTGAATTGCTATAATTCTTATAATTGTTATAATTCTTCAAATTTAGTTGATTACAGGTATTATTATTATTGTAAATTAATTTATAATTATTATAATTGTAGTTGATTTATGTACGTATTTCGTATTTTTTAAACTATTAGTATAATATTAATTTAGTAATTATAATAATTAAAGAGTTAGAGAAATTTTGTAGAAATTTAGATAGAGAAGTGAAGTGAAGGTTTTGCACATTTTAAATATAAGATATTATTTTATTTTAATTACATGGTAATAATTTTTTAAGTTAAAATGTGAATCAGTGTAAATTAATTTATAATTATTTTGTAGATGATTTATGTATGAATTTCGTAATTTTTGAACTATTAATATATTATTATTTTGTAATTATAATAAATCTAAGAGTTAGAGAATTTATTTAGGAATTTAGATAGAGAAGTGAAGTGAAGATTTTGCAAATTCTAAAGAGTTGCTAAGTCATTTTAGGTATTATTTTATTATAAATTAAATTGTATTAATTTATAGAGTTAAAATTTGAATTAGTGTAAATTAATTTATTATAAATTAAATTAGAATTATTTTATTATAAATTAATTTAGAATTATTTTATTATAAATTAATTTAGAATTATTTTATTTCTGAAGTATTAGTATATTATTAATTGGGAAATTTATACAGTTGGAGTGAAGAAAGATGATTCCAATTTCCGTATATATGGATGGTGAGACTCGAAATGGCCCGTATGGTATGGAATATAGTTGTGATTCAAAATTTACTTTTCCGGGAAATGAAGACACCCGGTATGAAGATGTGAAAAATACAATATACAAATGGTTGGGGATATTTGAGAGTCAATATTCGCTCAATGTTGTCGCTCGATATAACACTGCGATCCCACCTTCTTATCATTTTTGTTTAATTCCCATTCGCGATGACATAGAGTGGCGAATGATATTGCAAATGGCACAATCAGAAATGAATTGGAGATTTGTTGAATTATATGTTGATCTGGTGCCAAATCGGACAAATGAGAATCCTGATAACTTAGGTCGCACAGGTGAAAATGTTGTTAACACGGATGAAGAGCCTCCGAGAGTTAGTCAAGAGACATTACCTTATAGCCCTGGCCATACTCTTCATATCTCTCCCGCAAGACATTCACCAATTATAGATCTTAATGAGCCCATATCTAATATTCCTGAAGAAAACGAAGGCGATGACGATGAGAATATATTACCCGTAGCGGGAGAATGGGAAACAGGAGAAGATTATGGATACACCTCTGACGAAGACGATTTGGATTATAATCCTAACGATCATCCGAATCATCGGATAATTGTACAAGGAAGATCAGAAAAATATCACCCAGTACAGGAGCTTAGTGATATATCTGGTTTCAATGAAATTTACACTGAAGTACAAAACTCGTCAGACGATCCCTTGGCAGAAAATCGTGTATTTAATTCAAAAGATCAGTTACAATGGACCATTAGTGAGTATCACATCAAAGGGAATATAGAGATTAAAACAGAAAGGAGTAGCGCGACGAGGCTAGTTATGGTTTGCAAAGATCAGAGATGTTTTTGGAGGTTGTACGCTGTATGTCCTAAAGGTAATAATTTTTGGACAATAAGAACCAACCCATACCCGCACACTTGTATCCAATCGATTACACGAGTAGATCATGCACACCTTACGGCCAAGATAATTGCTGGTGCTATTAAAAAGGAAATGAACGAAGATACAACCATGACAATTAAAAATGTCAGACATTTAGTTAAAGCAAAATTTCCCGGTGCTGATCCATCATACGCCAAGTTATGGCGAGGCAGGGAGTTAGCAATTGCGAAAATATTTGGGACTTGGGAGGGATCATATGCGTTGCTTCCTCGTTATTTTAATGCCATCCAATCGACGAATCCATCAATGAAGTATGCTATCCTGACGACTCCTACCAATCAACCTGAAGTACGTTATTTCCATGATGCGGCTTGGGCATGGGGACCGTGCATTGAGGCAGTAAAGTACATTCGTCCGGTGATAAGTATCGACGCAGGTTTCTTATCGGGTCGTTATGAGGGAAGATTACTGATGGCTTGCGGGTACGATGCAGAGAATCAATTGATACCATTGGCATTTGCATTGGTGGAGAAGGAAGACCTAGAAAATTGGGGTTGGTTCATGAATTGGTTGCGTCGAGAAGTTATCGGACCTGGTAAGATGTGTGTACTATCAGACCGCCACAAGGGAATTAAGGCTGTTTTTGAATATCCCCAATATGGATGGTCGGAGGCAAACGGCGAAGCAGTGCACCGATATTGTATGCAACACGTTGCCGAGAACTTGTACTCAAAATTTCCAGACGATAATCTAAAGAAATTATTTAAGCGTGCTGCATCGAAGAAGAAACCTCGTCGATTTAAAGAGCACATGCAATCTATAAAAGCACAATATCCAGGCGCATATGAGTATTTAAAGACGGTTGGAAAAAGACTAGAGAATGATCCAAAAGAGTCTGTGAATCCATCAAAGTGGGCACAACGGTACGACAACGGATATCGTTGGGGCATAATGACAAGTAACGGATCTGAATCTTTGAATCGAGTGTTCAAAGCTGTTCGTATGTTGCCGGTTGTGGCTATCGTGGAAGGTACCTGGTACAAGTGCGTGAGTTGGTTTGATGATCGGAGAATCGCATCTGGTGCAACCGTAAGTGATGGTTTTGTTTGGTCTCGTAGTGTTACGGAGAAACTAATTAAGAGAGGTGACAAGTCACGACCACATCGAGTAGACCCCTATCGATCAGAGCAAGGGGATTTTGAAGTTTTGCATCAAGGCGAGACCTTACCGAATGGTGAATTTGAAAATTTCAAGTATCACGTATTACTCGAAGAGGGAGTTTTTACGCGTTGCACCTGTTTGAAACCAAATCTGACCGGCATACCATGTTCGCATGTATTAGCGGTGATAAGGGTCAGACATTTAAACTTATCTCAATTTGTTTCACCTTATTACACTGCTGCAAATCTGCATGATACTTGGTCCGGAAGATTCCACCCTTTTCCAAATCAATCTGAATGGCTCGAGTATACGGGACCTACCATCATTCCCAATAGAAAATTGCTTCGTCGTGGTCGAAGAAGGCACATTCGTATTCCGATGGTAATGGATGAAATGGAAGGACGAAAAGGCAAGCGCAGAGGACGACCCCTTGGAAGACGACCAGAAGGTATTGAAATGGTTTTATATGTTTAAAATACTCATATTGAAGACGACCATCACCTTCTTACTTTTTAATATTACAGGAAGTGCTCAATCCAGCCATCAAGGGAGTCAACCTCATAATCGCCATGAGGTATTAACACAATTGGGCTTACATAGTGGAAACCAGCCCACTCGACACTCCGTAGATGTCCAACCAAATCCAAACCCTACCCAAATGCAACCCGCTCGTCGCTCAATAAGTGTTCCACCTAGAGATGTCGATGCTTCAACAAGTGCATCAAATCCTTCAACAAGTCAGCCCAATCAATCAAGGCGAACATCAATCTCTGGAAGAATTCGAAACTTCTTTCGGGCGAATCACTAGCATGGAATTTATTAAATGTGGCTCTTCATTATTTACCTATTATATCTGTATAGTTGTATGTTGTACTTATGTCATATGTATGGCTTTACCTATTAACTCGTATAAATTTCAATTTATTTATGCATTATATTTGTAGTGCAATGTCGACATTTCCGATTTTGGTATTTTATGGAGGTGAAATAATTGAAACTCAATTTGGTGCGGAGTACTCTGGTGGTAAAAAATTGGCACTCCAGGGTAAACAATCTAGTACTTTTGAAGGGATTAAAAGTACCATACATCGGGTTCTAGCATTTCACGAGTATTGCGTTGGTGAAATCCTATGTCGCGTGGAGGATGGAGAAGGGAGTAATTTGCATTTCAATTTGATTGGACTCATTGACGAAAGTTCTTGGAAAATGGCATCTCAGATGTCCGTGAATAAACGGGGAGTTGTTCATTTGTTTGTCAGAACCACCGGCCCGCCACCAAGAAATGACGCTCTCGATTTTATTTGTACAGGTTAAACATATATGAAAACAAGCAAGTTATGTGTTGCATCATTTGTGCATGATGCTTATGCATTGTGCATTGTGCATGACGCTTGACGCTTTTGCATTGTGCATTGTGCTTGACGCTTATGCATTGTGCATTGTGCATGACGCTTTTACATTGTGCATTGTGCATTGTGCATTGTGCATGACGCATGACGCTTGACGCTTGTGCATTGTGCATTGTGCTTGACGCTTGACGCTTGTGCATTGTGCATTGTGCATTGACGCTTGACGCTTTTGCATTGTGCATTGTGCATTGACGCTTGTGCATTGTGCATTGACGCTTGACGCTTTTGCATTGTGCATTGTGCATGACACTTTTGCATTGTGCATTGTGCATGACGCTTGACGCTTTTGCATTGTGCATTGTGCTTGATGCTTGACGCTTGACGCTTATGCATTGTGCATTGTGCATGACGCTTTTGCATTGTGCATTGTGCATTGTGCATTGTGCATTGTGCATTGTGCATTGTGCATTGTGCATGACGCATGACGCTTGACGCTTGACGCTTTTGCATTGTGCATTGTGCATTGTGCATTGTGCATGACGCTTTTGCATTGTGCATTGTGCATTGTGCATTGACGCTTGTGCATTGTGCATTGACGCTTGATGCTTTTGCATTGTGCATTGTGCATTGTGCATTGTGCATGACGCTTTTGCATTGTGCATTGTGCATGACGCTTGACGCTTTTGCATTGTGCATTGTGCTTGACGCTTGACGCTTGACGCTTATGCATTGTGCATTGTGCATGACGCTTTTGCATTGTGCATTGTGCATTGTGCATGATGCATTTGCATTGTGCATGACGCATTTGCATTGTGCATTGTGCTTGACGCTTGACGCATGACGCTTTTGCATTGTGCATTGTGCATGACGCTTGACGCTTTTGCATTGTGCATTGTGCATTGACGATTGACGCTTTTGCATTGTGCATTGTGCATTGTGCATTGTGCATTGACGCTTGTGCATTGTGCATGACGCTTGACGCTTTTGCATTGTGCATTGTGCATTGACGATTGACGCTTTTGCATTGTGCATTGTGCATTGTGCATTGTGCATTGACGCTTGTGCATTGTGCATTGACGCTTGATGCTTTTGCATTGTGCATTGTGCATTGTGCATGACGCTTTTGCATTGTGCATTGTGCATGACGCTTGACGCTTTTGCATTGTGCATTGTGCTTGACGCTTGACGCTTGATGCTTATGCATTGTGCATTGTGCATGACGCTTTTGCATTGTGCATTGTGCATTGTGCATGACGCATGACGCTTGACGCTTGTGCATTGTGCATTGTGCTTGACGCTTGACGCTTGTGCATTGTGCATTGTGCTTGACGCTTGACGCTTGTGCTTTGTGCAAGAGGGAGGAAGGTAGTATAGGGTGTCCACTCAACTTCACCCTCTTTCATCGCATTCAAAACATCTCGGGGATGCTTTGCTCCAACATTGTGAGGGTTGTCTTTCCACAACTTAAAACCCATCCATGTCCTCCCGTAAGCATGACACGAGTCTCGATCGGGTAAACCCCAAGCAGTGAAGGTATGATTTCTATCCTCTTTTGGCCGGCACACACTAAGGTGGGTCCAAGACCACAATTGCAATAACTCGAGTGGACCCCAAATAGAACGAGGCTGCTTCCGAGCAGCAATAGATAATGCGCGATATAAATAAGCCAAAACGGCACCCCCCCAATTATACAACACAGATGGACTACTCAGATTCTCCAAAAACTGCAGATACATGGCCGGTACACCATCTCCACTGGAGTCTGGAAACATGACAGAACCAAATAAATCTAGAATGTAAGCCCGAGTATGAAAATCTACCTGGTCCTGTGTGGGATTTTCCGGCATATTAGCGAACTCGCGCCGCAACCACTTCAAACTAAGACTGTAATTCGAAACCAGTCGTTGTTGCTGTCCAGATCTCTTTGAAGCGCGACACCTCCACGCCTCATCTCCGGCCTCTCTACCCAGATACTGCTGTACCATATACCTCCAGTTGTTATAACCAATTCCGGTAACAACCGCTCCTGTTATTGGTAGCCCCCATAAACAACTAACATCTTGTAGAGTTACGGTCATTTCACCGACAGGCATGTGAAAAGTGTGTGTCTCGGGCCTCCATCGCTCTACTAGTCCTGTAATCAATCCCTTGTCTCTTCTCTTATGACCCAACTGAGAAATATGATACAACCCCAATCTCTTCAATGCCGGACCACAACTCTCGTGATATGGTACGACATTGTCATGACAAATCAACTTTAAATCGTCACCGCTCTGCAATATTTCAACAATATCCTCAAATAAATACAGATTACCAAAAATAAATATATTACTAAATATATATATTACAAAAATATACCACATTTGGTTTAACGGTCGCAATCTTGTGTTGGGCGACAGGCATCTGCAACAAGTCGGAGAGAGGCTGACAATCTGGAGGGAGAGAAGCATCACCCTCGAAGGTGCTAGACTGAGAAGTGCTGGGTCGAGAAACACTACTTCTTCGAGGTCTCGTCATTTCAACAGAACTACATTTAAATATAAAAAACAACATAGTTTAACAATTTTTTACAAGTTACATATTTATCTAAAATAACTAATTGATTATCTATAAATACTAACTACTTTATCCATATATTACAAATTTATACAAAAAATAACACTAATTTCTACAAAATTTGTAAATTTCTAAATAAATGAACTAATTTAACAATAATCTAATTTTAATATAACAAATTTATCTAAACTAACTATATTTTCCCAAATTTGATGTATTACTATATTTTTCCAAAATAAAACAACAACTTACATATTTATCTAAACTAACAAATTAATAATTTCTAAAATAATATTTTTTAACAATAATCTACATATATCTAACTTAACAATAATTTAAGCTTTAATATGACAAATTTATCTAACAATAATTTATCTAAAAATAATAACTAACTTAACAATAATTTAAGCTTTAATATGACAAATTTATCTAACAATAATTTATCTAAAAATAATAACCAACTTAACAATAATTTGAGCTTTAGTATGACAAATTTATCTAACAATTATCTAACAAATTCCTACAAAAACCATTTATCTAACAATTTATCTAACAATGATCTAAAATTTAACTAAATTAACAATTATCTAACATATATCTAACAATTTCTCTAATGATTACCTAATTTTTAACTAAGTTAACAATTATCTAACAAATTTGAACAAAAACAGCACAAATTTTGTATGACTTTTTTATTTTCCGAAAATTAAAAATTTTATTGTTACCTGTTACACAGCAAACTCTCTCAAATCTTAGTCTAATGAAACTTCAAACTTCTGAAATACTTTCTCAAAATTTGCCTCAAAATCTTCTCAAAATTTTCCAAAATCTCTCTCAAAATTTTCCAAAATCTCTCTCAAAATCATCAACAGAATTCGGCAGAGGGAGAAGAGCGGTTCTGTGCTTAAATCGGCACAACTCCGGAATCACGGGTGTCTGCATAACTCCGGAATCAGGGATTCCGGAGTTATGCAGACACCCGTGATTCCGGAGTTGTGTCGATTGCGCAGATTCCGGAGTTACGGCAGATTCTCTGATGCCGGGGTTATGCTGCTCTCCATGCTGCCGGAATGGCTAAAATGGTTAATTCCGTTCAAATTTTGCCATTTTGATATTTTATTTATTTATTTTGGTTAATTAAAAAAAATTCGAGTATGTAGAGGAGAGTTCATGTGCCTCTATATATGTGTGCCTTCAAATTTAGACTATTTACCGAGAGCGTCTTTTTTTAACATCACCTTTAAATGGTTTAGATTTGAAAACACACAAAAATGAAGACATTTGAACTCTCTTCATAAATATTTAAGTTTAATAACACCTCTATAAGTTTTTTATGTTTTAATTTTTTTTACAATTTATTTGAAAATTTATCGTCAAAAAATTGGAGATATATAACTATGATGCAAAATTACTGTAACTCAGAATATATTTATGGTCATTAAATTTTATAGCATATTATTATAAAATATGGTTAGGATCAATGTACTATTCAAATCATCCTAGTAAGAGGTTTTAGAATACATGACCATCGTAAAGAAAGCCGAAATTTTTTTAATTAACCAAAATAAATTAATAAAATATCAAAATGGCAAAATTTGGACATAAATCACGATTTTAGCCATTCCGGCAGCACAGAGAGCCGCATAACCCCGGAATCATAGAATCCTGCATAATCCCGGGATCTGCGCTGCCTACGTAACTCCGGAATCACTGGTGCCCACGTAACTCCGGAATCCCTGATTCCGGAGTTATGGTGAGCTCTGTGATTCCGGAGTTGTGTCAATTTAAGCACACACAGCCCCTTCTTCTCCCTCTGACCGACTTTGCTGATTTTTAGATGATTTTGAGAAATTTTGAGAAGATTTGGAGAGAAATTTTGTCAAAAAATTTGAGAGATTTTTAAGTTTGATTAGATCTGTTATTTTCCGAAGTTAGGGAGATTTCTCTGCTGTGTAACAGGTAAATTATATTTTTTTTTATTTTTTGGAAATAAAAAAAATTCATACAAAATTTGTGTTGTTTTTTGGTAAAATTTGTTAGATAATTGTTAACTTAGTTAAAAATTAGGTAAATGTTAGATAAATTGTTAGATATTAGTTAGATAATTGTTAACTTAGTTAAATTATAGTTAATTGCTAGATAAATGTTTTTTGTTGGAATTTGTTAGATTAATTGTTAATTTATTTTATTGTAAAATTACGTAGATTATTGGTAAAAAAATATTTTAGAAATTACTAATTTGTTAGTTTAGGATAAATATGTAAGTTAGTGTTTTATTTTGGGAAAATATAGTAATGCACCAAATTTGGGAAAATATAGTTTTATTTTGGGAAAATATAGTAATGCACCAAATTAGTTCATTTATTTAGAAATTTACAAATTTTGTAGAAATTAGTTTTATCTTTTGTATAAATTTGTTAGATTATAGTTACTATTGTAAGGTTAATTGGTAAATTAGTTAGTTTAGATAAATTTGTTATATGAATATTAGATTATTGTTAAATTAGTTTATTTATTTAGAAATTTACAAATTTTGTAAAAATTAGTTGTATCTTATGTATAAATTTGTTAGATTGTAGTTACTATTGTTAGGTTAATTGAGAAATTAGGTAGTTTTGATAAATTTGTTATATGAATATTAGATTATTGTTAAATTAGTTCATTTATTTAGAAATTTACAAATTTTGTAGAAATTAGTTGTATCTTATGTATAAATTTGTTAGATTATAGTTACTATTGTAAGGTTAATTGATAAATTAGTTAGTTTAAATAAATTTGTAATATTAATATTAGATTATTGTTAAATTAGTTCATTTATTTAGAAATTTACAAATTTTGTAGAAATTAGTTGTATCTTTTGTATAAATTTGTTAGATTATAGTTACTATTGTAAGGTTAATTGATAAATTAGTTAGTTTAGATAAATTTGTTATATTAATATTAGATTATTGTTAAATTAGTTCATTTATTTATAAATTTACAAATTTTGTAGAAATTTTGTAGAAATTAGTTAGTATTTATAGATAATCAATTAGTTATATTAGATAAATATGTAACTTGTAAAAAATTGTTAAACTATGTTGTTTTTTATATTTAAATGTAGTTCTGTTGAAATGACGAGACCTCGAAGAAGTAGTGTTTCTCGACCCAGCACTTCTCAGTCTAGCACCTTCGAGGGTGGTGCTTCTCTCCCTCCAGATTGCCAGCCTCTCTCCGACTTGTTGCAGATGCTTGTCGCCCAACACAAGATTGCGACCGTTAAACCAAATGTGGTATATTTTTGTAATATATATATTTAGTACTATATTTATTTTTGGTAATCTGTATTTATTTGAGGATATTGTTGAAATATTGCAGA